>JABFQC010005732.1:0-11381 GCA_022817085.1 Psilanteris sp. ZL-2020 | reverse complement strand
GCTGCAGTATTGGCGCAAAGTATATTGGCGTTTCATCCCAGTATTGCGACATGCCTGGCTGTCGACGGTCGGCGAATGGCTCGCAGTACTGGCACAATATTGCGCCATTCAAAAATTTCCACTTGGGAACGTTTATTTTCACACGAAAACGTAAACAAATCCAAAAATTACTAAAAACTCAAAAAAAAGATATTTCCATTGTTGTTTTAAATAAAGTATACAAAAATGAAAATTTTGCAGCAAATAAATAAAGTACCCCTTTAAAATATGTATCAGAAGTTTCCAACATTTATTTTCACACAAAAAATTAAATAAACATGAATAATTACGTAAGAAATAAAAATCAATTATTTAAAAAATAATTCAGATTGCAACGGATCAAAATACATTTTCTGATAATAATTTTAGGTAAATTAATCCAGAATAAAACTCTCCTTTCCCATTATAAAATTACATTATTTATATTTGTTTACATTTTCGTGTGAAAATAAACGTTGGAAACTTCTGATACATTCTAATTTTATTCTATGAATCATATCTTTAGAATAATTTTCTAAACAAATATGAATTCCAAAAAAATGTATCCTAATTTTATAGTCAAATTTGAATTGTATATTTTAAGTTCGTACTAAACTAAAAATAAACAACAACACGTACCAATTCATCTCATAAGAAATTCTTATTCTTATCTCATTTAATTTTTCAAAAGAAACTCTAAAATAAGAATAATTTCAATTACCAAAGTTCGATTAATTCATCAAAACGCGGAAAAGCGTTTAAACGGCGTTTCTTCCGATACAATTCGCTGCACATTAAATTCATAATTTCAAAGCCCAGTCTTTTGACGCCGTCGTCTGAGAGTTTTATTTAATTGGACCCGCGCCGGATTTGTCGCGACTGTAATTATGGTTGTTATTTCCCGAGAATTACGAAGCTGCAGTGACAACGGTTCGCGTAACGATATAGACTTCATGAATTGCAACGCGCATTACCTTAGAATTCGAAACGAAATAAGCCCTACGTGACAAAAACGATTAGAGTGGGATTAATTTCGGTGCCGTGTGAATAGAACGGAGGAGATCAATTGCAGATAAGAATGAAGCGAGGCAAAAAGACTTGATTAAGACGAGGAAGATGAAATTGCGCTTTTAGAAATTGAAATCGATCCGGCCGGTACCATAATGGAATATACACGAACACATAATCGTGTTTGTTCTATACCTCGCGAATTTTAATCAAAACTACATGGCCGATTTTATTCCCCGCCAGATATTGCTTCCTGCGACTTATCGTCTCAGAAATACACCGTTGATAAACCCAATGGACTGATTGGCGTTTACAAATTCGCCCGAGTCGTTGAAAATCGTCGCGGCAAAATCGCCGATTGGACTGGAACGGCGTCGTTTAAGTCGGCGCTTTTTTGGCATCGAGGTCAGTCGATTGGCGATAAATAAATAATTGCGTCAGTTTCCACGGCACAAGGGAAACGTGCGATGAACGGACATTCATGAGCACAGCTCGGGAGAGTAATACCTTAGTGGGAGGTAATTTTTCTGGACGACGGCTCTCTCGAGCATACATTTTTCAAGCGACACTGCGATATGTCTGCAGGAAAGCTAGCTAATTTAAACTTCGAAATACAGAGCGTGACCATAAAGCTGCTTAAATTGATTTACGTATAGAAAATTTGAACTGGAAAAATAATTTATGACGCGCGTGTCACGTCTTCTGACGAAATGGTCGTTGTTAAAAACGGAAGTTTGTGTTCATTCGTGTGATCGTTGACAATAAATATAGTTTACACGGTTTGCACGTACGCTTTGAAAGAAGGAAAACGGTTTTGTTTATGTGAAAAGTGCGATTATGTTAATTGTGTTTTTGTTTATATTAAAAGTATTTCGACTTATATTAAATGTATTTGTTTACATTAAAAGTACTTGTGTTTACGTTAAAAATGTTTTTGTTTACAGTAAATATGCTTCTGTTTATATTAAGAGTGCTTTTGTTTACATTAAAAGTACTTGTGTTTAGGTTAAACATGTTTTTGTTTACATTAGATATGCTTATGTTTATATTAAACGTTTTTGTTTGCACTATAGTTGCTTATGATTATGTCATAAATGTTGTTTGTATTAAAAGTAATTATATTTAAATTTCGAAGATTTTTAAATATTAATCATTACAATCGTAATAATGAAAAATTAATTAAGATAAACAGCATCGGAAGAAATAACTACAGTTGTATACTGGTAAAAGTAGAAAATAAAACCAATGTCGGAATTCAAATTAAACATCTCAAATTGAATCGACGTTACTAACTATGATATTGAAATTATTGATTAAAATGTCATTAATAAAAGAGTCAAGTTATTGGAATTTAACTTCATAAAAGTCAGGAAACTTGGGAAACTAATGTAAACAACAGTTAATTTTTTATGACGAATCTTTGTTAATTTACAGTATGTCATACATTTCACTTTGTCGATAGTATTTTTAAAACAAAAAATATAGCAACTCGGTTGAAAATCGTGATTTTTTATTATTAAATGATGCTTTATACTATGTATTTCTCTCAGAAAAAAATTATTTGGTGTCGATTACAAATAGAGGGTTTTGGAAATATTAATTATGGCTTTGTTATTAAATGACTAGAATATTTCTGTTATATAAGTTATATATAAACATTTTTTATTTTAAGATAATTTAGAGAATTCTAAAATAATATTAATGATTTATTTACAATTCACGTCAACATATTTTTAACAAATATTATGTTTTGATCAGTATTTGATTTTTGAAAAATTATCTACATTAGACGACGTAAAATGTCAATTCTGATTATCAAGGACGAGTAATTAAAACGTAAAAGCTTTGCGCTAAAAACTTTAAGTTAATTATCAGCTTCTTAATTCAATTTTCTAATACGTTTCAATATTTAGACGTATTGAGAAAGTGAAACGTTTCAAGAATGTCAAATATAAATTTTCTTGATTATAATAAAAATATTTTAAAAAAAGTATTTAAACATTTTTATTGTCTAATTAAGATATGTAAATAATGAGATTTGTACAATTAAACGATTACAAATCGAAATTAACTTTAGAAGTAAACTTTACAAATTATTACCAGACTTTTAAATTTTTAATTAATGAAAAATATAATATCAAAAATTATTTATTTATTATAAAATTAAACACGAATGTGTTCGAACATTTTTTGTTTCAAGATCCGTAAGAAAACACTATAAAGTAACAATGATAGTATATAATGTATTAAGTATATAATGACAATTAATTTAAAAAAAGAAATATACCATTTAAAATTCAAATACAAAACTGTGAAAAAGTAAGTGTCAATGTTCATCGCTTCTAATGGGTATTACTTAACGTCTTTAACGTTAAATAAATTAATGTCACTAATGATTTTTTACTTTTTTTTTAACGATCAGTAAAACACGTACATTATGCTTTAGTTTAGAAAAAAGTTTAATTTATTTAATTTAAAATATTCATATTTAAAAATTGACATAACTCATACATTTTTAGAACTTTTAGAAAAATATTAAAATTAATTCAAACAAGATAAACAGTAAATAAAATTTTTGTTGATTTTAAATAATTTTAAATCCACCTCCACCACGACGTCATTACATCGTATTTGAATAAATATAAATATTAATCAATTCGTTTTAATTTAGATTTATTTTTTATAGTCAGAGAGACTTTAAATTTTTTAAGACATTACAATAAGAGATTAAATCTAAACTTAGTAAACAAACAATATAATCACAAGGATGTTTAATGTAAACAAAAAAACTGTCAACGTAAACAAAACGTTATTTAATGTAAACAAAAACATAAACAAATGTCAGAAGGAGAAAAACATAAACAAAGATTATATTCTTATGCAATTATAGTAAAATTAAATAATTTTTGCGATACTGTATCTATATATGCAACCAGCATTTAATAACAATCCAATCAGTACAGCTTCATTTACACAACGAAGATCCCGGTTGGATTGTCTGTGGTCATAAACAAATCGATAAATACTGCATGCCAGCTTGTATTAATTCACAGACAGAACGCTCAAGATCGGATCGCCGTTAGTTCAGTCAGACGGCAATACCCACGCTAATCCGATTATCCTAACGCGTTTGAAATTGGCCGAAAGAACAATCCTACTGTTTCTTCGTTGCAATTTTTGTAACGGCGTCATCCGTCGCCTCCAAAACTGATCTAATTTGCGTGCAACTTTATCTCCGAGTCTCCCATCTAGATCTAAATATATAGAAATGAGACTTTTCTGACGTCACTTTAGCTTTAATGCAGTGAGCTCGTTGAAAATTCGACGAGCGCGGTCATAAAGTTGAAAACGTTAATGTTGCAAGTTGCAACTTGTTCGGAAACAATAATTAGTTGAAAGATTATTGTATATTTAATGCGTGATATATCTTCATGAATGGCAATTAGTCTGTCCCGTTAATGATCAGTCCGGAATCGCGATGATTATATAAATTGATTTTATAAAATTACAAGTTAAAACGAAACCTCGAAATGCCATTAATTGCGGACAGGTGGCGCGCGTTTGAAATTTGAACACGCAATATCCATAAACGATGGCGTTGATTTAGTTTGCTATTCAACTTCATTTTAATTATCACGCGCGTCGATTCAAAAGTGTGCCTTTCATGGCGCCGCATAAATTCTTTAAACTGCGCGAATGAATTTAGTTAATTAAATGCAGCCAAGTACACAACGATCATAAATAATCCGAACGCGCGTACTATTGCGATGCAAAGGATTACAAAATTTCAACTTATGAGGGCGCTGTAAGTTTCGTGTAAATGAAGAGAAATATTAACAAATTTATATGATGGATTTAATATTCAACGCGTGAATGCGTAACGTTCAACTACGCTTAAGCCTCAAATCACTCGGAGTCTGCCGAGGGCTGAACGCAAAATTCGTGTCATTCAAGCGGATATCTACCCTAGTAGAAATTTGTCCAGTATCTTGTGAGTTACTAGAGAATTTGTATATAAAATTTCTAGTAACTCGCGAGTTACTTGAGAAATTTCTACTTGGGTATGTGTATCTATACATATATTATTTTCAAATATTCGTATAAATTATATAAACTGCGAGGCTACATCGCAAATCATAGACTTAAATAAAGTTCAGCAAACTAGTAGCGATGCAACCAAATACCCTTGCTTTATTTGTAAACATTATTTTGTGTTTACATAATATGCGAATTAAAAATAAAATAAGTAATGTTTATGTTTACGTATCAACACGTTGACAAACTTAAATTTGACATTGGATTTTATGTTGTTATTTTGACATCAATTTCAGTATAAAAATGAGTTTTTTCATATTAATAATCAACAACAAGAAGTTGCTTTAATCAGTAATCGTTATTGTTTGACATTATAAATTATCTGTTATTGTAAAATAAAAATAAAAAGAAACATAACTAATATTTTGTTTAATTTCAACTGTGAATTAATTGTAAAATTGTAAATTGTACGCTTTCAAGGTGACTCTAAAAAATTTTTGAATTTTTTAATTAAACAATTTTCCGCTGGATATTATAATTTATTTTCTTTATGCAATTTTGTTCTTTTTTCTTTTAATTCGTTTCTTTTACTGTTTTAGTAACCGTATTAACCTTTTTTCAGTGCACTTGTACAAACACCCTGAATAATTATATGTAATGTACTCGTACGCACTTATTACAGCAATTAGTAAAGGTCACGCGTCGGCGTTTTAGACGCTCGGTATAATTAAAAACGAATTACGAAACATTATTTGAGTGGAGCAAGTTACTCGCATAATTGCAATTTGCGTCGAGATTCGGTTACAAATACTACGTAAACAAATGACAAACGATTTGTTTACGTCGATAAAAACTTTTGTTTTTACTTATAACGGGATATAAATATTTACTTATTATTGTTATATTACGTATCAGAACGATAACACCAGGTATTATTTAATATAGTACCTGGGATACTGAATGAAATTGACAATAACGCATTAGTGTTTCATAATCAATTAATTGCATCGAGGTCGATAACATTTTTATACAACGCAAGACTGCTTAACTTAAGACACAAATTAAGTAATTAATTAATATAACGAATAAGAAATTATATACAAATTTTTTATATTTTTTTCTGAAATTTAGACATGTATCTCACAGGAATGCAGATGTCGGTCCCTAATCTCTACCCTCTCCCCCCATAGAAAATAGACCAATCCTGACAGAAAATTTGGTCCGGTCCCTGTGACGCGTTGTTTCGACGAGATCTTAAATATATCGTTCTGTAGATTTTGGGCCGATTCGTATCTTAAGATACAATTGGTATCTTTAAGATCGGTCCCCGAAATCGTGTACGCAGAAGTCATTAGGAGTCTTTTTAAGATAAATTTTTGTGTTGCAATATTTACGACGCCCAAAACTGTCATTTTCACTGTGTATTATTATTATGATTATTACGATTATGGTTATTGTCGTTATATATTGGAATTATTTCAAAAATATATATCAACAATTACAGCAATAAACAGTTGAAAATAAATGTCGTTTATATTTTATTTAACTTATTTTCGAAAACAAAACTGACGTTAATTTAAATTTATAATATAGTAATATTATTTTAATATTCCTTCCTGTAATACGATTCAGATATAATAAAATCCTCAGTGGAAGAACAAGATTTTAGAACAACAGACATAAAACGAGACAGATATAAACGACATTTATAGTGTAAGATGTAAATTTAACTAAGAATCTTGTAAAATAAATTTACATTTATTTTAGTTTGTTAAATATTTTCGCAGTTGCATAATTGAGTATAGTACATCGAGAAAAAAAATATATAGAAAACATTACTCTATAAATACTAATTGTGTAATAAACTTGAAAATACGAAGAGTTACTGTGAAAAAAAATAATAAAATAGTATATATTAAAATTCTGTACAAATATTTAAGAAATTATGATACGGGGGTTGAAAATTTCACTACCTTATACTTTAATTTTTTCTAGATTATTTTTCTCTGTGTATTTCTTATTAATCGAATTATTTTTTATTAATTTTTAATGGAGAATAGCGTAATATATTTATACAAAAAAAATTAATTAGTTTTCATTTTTGTAAAATAGTTTTTCCAGTGCACTTAAAAATTTTTTCAATTCCATAGAATTGCAGGAGAAGATGATTTACCCTGAGTGTAAGCGTTAAAAATTTTACAGAAAACAGACACCATTATTCGTATTCGTAGAAAATGCCTCGGGTTCACCAAAATGAACATTTTTATGACTGGTACCATTCTCTGTCAAGAAGTAGATAATAAGATAACAAAACTTGATTTGATATATTGTTCCAAAGCGTATATTGTAGGATATAATTTTTATTAATTATATAATATATTTTATTTATTAATAATTTTTATTACAATTAATTTTTGTTTTATGTATAATAACTTTTATATATAAATACTACCGTGTTATACTTAAATACTGACGTACGAATACTTTTTAAAACTACGATTAAATAACAGTATGAACTGGAATCAAGTTGAGTCTTGCCTACAAAATTAAATTTTAATATAATATTATTATAAATTGATGTAAATTTAATCTTTAATCCACTTTAATTATTATTACAAAAGTAATTCGCAATTTAAATGTAATTTTTTATGCGGTTTAAATTTAATGTTTAATTGAATTAAAATGTGATCATAATAATGTATTTTGAAATTCGAGATGAATTGAAATTTTCATTTCATCTTAATTAAAAGAAAAATTAAATTAAATTATGCATATAAAGAAAAATTCGTGAATTTAATATACGCAAACGCTTATAGAAATATAGTCCTTTCAAAAGTGACTTCTAAAAGACCACTTGTTAGTGCCAATCGTGCGTTATAAAATGACTCAACGACAATTGGCATTGCACCAGTCTTCGATAGATATTGATATCTGGCTGTTTAAATTAATTGACCTTATCCTCCAGTGCATTCTTATACTGCCAACTAGGGTTTCAATATACGAATGATCATCAACATTTTACCCGTCATTGGCATTTACTATTACTGCAATCAAACCAATGAATCCAACTATTATTTTTATTATTTCTTTTTGTAAATAATATTCTTGTTTGGTATAGCCTTTTGCATGGAAATAATTTATTTAAAAAGTTCTTTAATTACTTGAATAATCCAAATTTATAATTTGTAATAATTTTTTAAAAATGTATTATTATATTTCAGACATAAATGGACGCGAAACTGTTAAACGAAAATTTTGGAAATATATGAATAATCAAGTTTCTGAACCACTATTTAAATGTACATACCTGTCCATGTACGAAATTAACCTCTTGTGAAAATTCATACATATATAAATATATATATATACATTTACATAGATTATAAAATCTATATAATCAAACGTGCTACTACAATTATATATATAGTATTCAATGAATTACAAAATATATATATATTCATTTATATTTTATTTTATTTATCATATGTGTAAATTATTATAAATATTAATATAAAATGTTTAAAAAATACATCATATTCACTTCTGAACATCTCTTATTAGTAAATGTGAAATACATTTAATGAAGCGTTGAAAATTTTTAATGGAGAATCTAGGTACGGAAGGCACCGGAAGGAATTATGAACAACCACTTTCTCTTTTCATGTTTTTACCATCTTTGGCATTCTATAGATTTGTCAATTTTACGACGAAATACGATATTAAGTATAATTTTTTAATTTTCAATATAAATATAAATTCTCTATTTGCAGAGAAATATACAAATATTTATCTGAATAAACTAAATAAATAATTACTTTTTAATTATATTTTAATTTCCCTTTTTTATATTACGATAACCTCCATAATAATTATTTATTTTATTTTTATAATAAAATATTATATTAATTCATTATGCCACATTAATATCGTTAAAAATACTCATATTGACGCTCGTCATAATCATTAACAAAAATCAAGTACGAAGACTGATATTTCTGAACTGATTTATGGATACTAATTATAATATATTATTCATTCAGAAAGGTCATTTTATTTAAAATTTAATTTAAAAAATATGAATGATTTTCAGCATTCAAACTTACTAAAATTGTTTATCTTTGATAAATAGCTTGTTTATTTTCAAATTATGTTATTTTAATTATTTCGTCACTAATTATTGTTGTATTTTAAATTTTGAAATAGCGTCTTTAAAATTTGAAATATAATCTTATTTTAAAGGTTTTTTTAAAATTTATTACAACAAAAATGTATTCTACGTTAAATCAAAATTTTAATCCATCTGTGATATCTATTTATTATAATGAAAATAGCTCTCCAGTCACTGCTTTACACTTCAATTCCAAATAGGAGGTCTTCGCATCGTCTATTTGAATTGTTAAATTAAGAGCTCATTACTGTCACTTGACTCAAAGCAGATCTAATCATAACTGCAATAGGGATGAATAGCTAAGTAGGATACGCAATAATCAAAATGTTCTACTAGAAAGAACAATTCTAATAGTCTGTTTGTACAAACATTTAATTGACGATGAAAAAAATGTTACAACAAACAATATCGTATAATGTTACGTTAAACAATGCATTTAATTTGTATAAAAACAAAATATTAAACCACAAAAATCCGACGAATTTTGTATCATTACATAAAATTTCAAATTTTAATACAAAATTTAGATAAATTTATTTAGTTGAACGAAAAATGCAACCTAAATTTAGTAAACATAAATATTTTTATTATAAACAAAGGAACGTTCAACACAAATGTTATGATTTGCAATGTAAATAAAAACAAATAACGCAAACAAACGTAAATATATATTTACGATTTACAGTCATTTTGTTTACATTTGCATAAAGGTCGTATAAATACAATTTAATAATATAAGGATAATCCAAAAACGATGTACAATAAGAAAATTAAATAATATTAATTTTTATTACTAATTCTATAATGTAATAAACTTTAACCAATATTTTTTTCGGTGTATTCATAATTTCATTTCTCATCGGTTTAGCAATTTTTTATCAAAAATAGCGATGTATGTAAATTTAACGTACTTTTAAATTAAAAAATAATTAATGTTTTTATACGCAAGGAATTATACACATTCCCATATTAATACCGAGCTTCCATACATTTACTTTAGAGCTTGAAATAGAAATATTGCTACCATATATAAAGTACAGCTATATAATAATAATATGTACACTTGAATAAACGTTTGCTTACTGGTTAAATAAACTCGCGTTCTTATATTGCCAGTGCTACTGGTTATACTAATTATTATTGTGTTGTCATTATTTCCCACGTACCATATTCTAACAAACGCGGAGACAATATTTGAATAACATTAAATTGCACCTAAATCTGATAACTAATTTCCACAGTATTCGTATATATAGGTTTCCGCGTTATATCATAAAGGTAAATTGACTGAAGTAGACGTGTGTGATGCAACTTGTTGGCGATAATAACGTTATTATAACTATAATTGACTTTTCAAATAAAAACGTAAACTACCAACTATAAATTAAAGTATTTAGATTTTATATTTAATTATGGATAATTAAATTCATATTCGGCAACAGAAGTGTTGAATTAATAATAAATGTAATATGTTTAATTAAAGTAGCCCATTTGACGAATGTTTAAATAAATATTATAAAACTTCAAAATTATGTCTTGCTGTAAATTTGTTATAAAGTATCCGAAATTCGACCTTAATTTAAAAATTACCATGATTCTATATTCAATTGTTTTTCTACGATATATATATTTTTTTAAAAAAGATAAAATATGTCTGTTTTTCTTCTATATTTCAAACTAATAAATTTAATATGAAATAAATTTTTGTTATTATAATTCGTTATAGTTAGAATTTCGAATGTCATTCGAGTCTTAATTTTGGATATCTTTGTGGTCGAACGAAGTTTGACAACTGTTCTTATGCAAGAATTCCCGTATTTTTAAATGTTTCAGTCTAAGATAGCAAAATGTCATTTTTATAAAAAAAAAAAAACTACAGAACTTCGTCATTTGCCTTGCTTGTAATACAATTAATTCACTTCATCCTACGCAAAATCAGTTACTTTATATAAACAACCATCTTTTATCGTCGTCTTTTATCATCTAATTCTTATGCCAAGAGAACTACGTCAAAAAAAGGTTGCATAAATTTTCCTATTCTGTATCATAAAGCAGGGATAATTGTGTTCATTTTGAAGTGATTATAAGACAGTATAGTAAAAATCTGCGCAAAAATGTCCTCACGCATCTCTATTTGATTGCGCTTTAGTTT
>JABFQC010005731.1:0-11381 GCA_022817085.1 Psilanteris sp. ZL-2020 | reverse complement strand
TAAAAACCTAAATATTACTGGTTAGCCATGGAAAAATACGGTGTTTCATACCAAATGTTTCTTCTGGTCTTTAGTATAATGTTAGTATAACAGTCATTTTTAGGATTTTGTCGCCAAACTAGTGTTATAAACAGCAATTATCTAAGTTTAATTTTTCTGAGTGTACCAACATATATTTACAATATATTTTTGCATAGAAAAATATATTTGTAATGTATTAGTATATATCATTCAGAAATGTCTAATATATTTGCTTTTTTATACATATATATTGCCAGAAATTATACAGTTCAAAAATATATTGTTAATATATTTTAAACGTATTTCTAATATATTGATAATACATTCGGAATATATTTACAACATATTTACAATGTATTTATATCTACACAAAAACACATTACAAATATATTTTTGCGTTTACTAGTGTTATACGAAGAACGTATTTTTTGAGTCGGATGTTTAAAAATATATGTTATTACAGAAATGAAATAAAGCGTGTTTAAAACGTATCGGAACGAGACGACGCTGCAATTTAGCCATCAAATATAGAGCCGTTATATCGTAACGTTCTTTTTTTATGCCGAATATGTACAAAGTTTGTTACAAAATATACATAATGTACACGGCTGGCAGTTGGATCGCTTAATGAACAATAATTGTTGATTGCATGAAACACGATCGCGCAGTCAAAACTGACGCGACAAAGCTGCTGCGATTCAATAGCCGAAATCAATCACTCAAAGTCTAAACAGCCCGGGATATTACAGTTACCTTAACCTGGAGCCGGCTTTGTTTGGTTTCTTTCAATTGACGCCGTCTAAACTGCAATAAATGATTTTTGGAAAAGACGTTGGCCCGTCGTCAGCGCCTATTACCCTTTCCCCAGCAGCCATTGAATACATCGTCGTAGCAAAGTACAAACAATAGCCGTGTTGCGGAGTGACTTTTGTAACGATATCGTAGTCGATTGAAAAGAACGAAGAGAAAAGGAGACGAAGATAACGAGCGATGGGGCGAAGAAGAAACTTTGCACTCAATCGTTATTATCGCGTAACTGTTATTATCATCACCCGGCGTACTTATTGTCATTAACGTATCTGCATAAATATAATAATCATCTTCGGCGCGCTTTTGTTACGGTCGAAACCTTTTCTTCGCCTGGCGCCCTACTTTTGCGCGGCTTTCGCGATCCATCCTTCGCAACAGACGATATAAAACTGAGATCAAAAGAAAGACTGGGATCGGAACAGAAAAAAAAGAAACAAACAAACAAACAAAAAACTAAAAACGAAACAGTCTCATTGCATTGGAATTACGCGATTCTGCATACCTGTTGTTCTCCAAACTTAATCAAACTGATTGCAAGAGATGCTTGTGTCGATGAATAATGCAAGTGCAAATGGGGTTTTGTTCCATTCTTAATAAGTTGATTCAAAATTGCGCCTTCCATCGTAAACGCGTCGTTCCGCTCGGCGTCAAATTCAACCGAACCAAAATCCCCGATATCGTCGCGCGGAACAATACCCAATCGATGGACCAACGATGCGTTGCTTTTGCGTTACTTTGCTTGCAAATTGCTTGATTTTCGCCCGGTATCTTAATCCGTCAAGACAATATTGAGTTGCCATCGCAGTCATGTATAGATATATGCGACATTAAACTAATTAGGCACAGATTATGTTCCATTGATTGCAACTTTGAGCTAGCTTTCTCTGAGAATATCAACGGGACGAGTTATCGATGGATTAACTGCATTTCTGTTTGATATCAAACTGTTTCAATGAGATTTCGTAGTCTAATTATGCGCACTCGCGAACAAAAGCTTTTATAAAGAATTTACAGTTATACAAGCATTGAAGAATTACGAGCATTTTAGCGCAACAGTTTAGCACCTAGACTTTAAATATAGGTGCAATCAATTATTAAAAGTTATTGTAGTAATCATTGTAGTAATAGTAGCATTATTATTACGTGTGTGTATAATATTCTTAAACTCATCAAGTTAAATGATTATCGAGAAATATTCGAAATTTGTTTTTGAATATTAAACTATATATGGAAAGTATTTTCTAGGTATAATAGCATTGTATGGCAATTTTTTTTTCTCGAACTGTATATTAAGATAGTAGAAATGATCCTTATTACACACGGAAAGGAAAAAAGTATTAAAAATTACTAATAAAATATCAATTGTGTAACAGAATATAAGTGTTGTATTTTGAAATAATACATCAAACTTGAGCAATATTTTTATTAAAATGTTAGTAATTTTTACTAAAATGTCAGCAATTTTGACTGAAATATGCGCAATACTTACTAATTTTTAAGTATAATTTAAAAATAGAACACTACTGTCACACATTTAATATTTTGCTAGTAATTTTTAATACAATGTTTCTTTCCGTGCAATTATTTAGTTTTAACTTCTTCATATTCTATTGATTTCAATGTCGATCACAATTAAGATTAATAATAAAAAATGGAATTAATTTCTAACAACACTCGCTATTAGTGATAATTTAAATGAATTCTTGCAAGCATTGAAATACTTCTAAGTTATAAATAAAATATCTATCGAATTATTATATATAGAATGGTAATGTAAGTTTACGTAGAGATAACTGTAAGATGACATAATTAATAATGTCATGCAGTGAAGTGTTTTCTATTCTTTTATATTGCTTAATATTTAGGTCTAATTTAACTGTAAAATTTTGTAGATACTCGAAAGGATTTAATTTCTTTTTTAACAAGTTAGAAAAATTGGTAAATATTTTATATTTATTATCATTATTTTATTATTTAATATTCATTATTAACACTACTTAGAACATATAAAATTATAATTAAATGGAAGTGTTAATTAAAATTAAAATTCTGTTCCACAACATTTTAAAACAGATGTCGTTTTAAACAATTTTAAACCTGTGGTTTACAGCTACGTATGTTCGACGTTTTTTGAAGAAATTTACTTAGACAAACCAATTTAAATTTTGTGTAATGCATAAAGTGAGTTCGTTTATAATAAATAAAAGTGATAAATGTACTAGAATGAGCATAATAACTTAGCAAATCCATCATCGGATCGATATGCGTAAACAAATCTATATTCATATGATTGTGTGTAAATAAAATCCAGCACGTAAAAATTACAAAGTATCAATTTTTCCTTTTAATTTAAATAAAATAATTTAAAGATGTATGTAAAACAAATAAATACAAATACTAAAACCAATTTAATACTTAAAAAGTTAATTTTCAGTTGATACAGATCATAATAAACCAACGGCAGATTTAATATATCCGATGAATGAATTCAGATTTTAATTATCACAAATCCAGTAAAAAACCAACTATTGTTTGTTAAATCGTTCGTAAATATTGAATACGTAGTTAACTGTATTCGGATATTAAAATTCAATAATAATATAATACATATTGGAATTTATCGGTTTTCTATTAATCTACAAAAATTCACAGTAATTTTCATTCGTAAAAGTTCTATTCAAAGTATGTTTTGATGTTAATTAACATCTAAAACTATTTGACTAATTATGATAGCACGTACATAACCTTTAGTTTCGAGCCAAGTTAATATTTTAAAAACAATTAAATTAATACTATTTGATTTAAATGCAACCAACGTATATACCTAGAGCAAATCATTGCGTGTTCAAGAACATATTATTTTATAAATAAATATAAAGCGCAGCTCATAAGTTAATTTATTCAAATAGTTAATTACATGAAAATAATAAGGTTATCGTAGAAATCAAACGGTTACTACATGAAGGAAGTATTTATACACATAAATTCTTGTATGATTAAATAACGAGCAGTTATAAACACACGATATTAATTTATTCAACTTTAATTACAAATTAGTAACAAATTAAATTTTAATTTTTCAAAACTCATCTAATTCGACCAGAATAATAACGCGAGTCCGAATCTTGATTAAAATTACAGTCGGCGATTAATTTGTGATCGGTTTCTAAACGTGATTTATTGAAGTTGACGGAGTCAAATTTACGCATTAATACGTATTGTGTCGAGTGGCGAGCGAAAGGTTATTCATATTATTTAACATATAGAAAATACGTTAAACATTACTAAAAATATCCGCCGCAATCAATTGTTCCCCAGTCGAATAAATATTGCCAAATTAATGAATTATAACAGGGATATTACGAGTCGCGTTTGTATTTTCGTGGCGGCGTCCGAGCGCTGTTGTCCGTGTTAGTTCTAATCAAGTTAATCGCTGCAAATTGAACGTGGTGTGCGTCATTCACGATTAAACAAATATACAAATTATATGTAAATCACGACAAAACTCATACATCCGACATCTGATATTGACTTGTTGGATATGTGGAAAGTCAACTTCATGAATTGCTAACGTATGAAGACAAGCAGGTTGGAAGACATCTGTCGACAAATTGTCTGCGTTCTCCTCCCACTTCTTACGTTGTATTCAAAAAGTAATGTCTTCTCCACTTTAATCAATGTAAGCCAGTATTAAAATATAATTTATGAATTACCAGTGCTATATATATATATTTAGATATAGATATCTTTAACCATACGTGTTATTATACGACCGTTTTTTGAATACGAATGCATTATATATTAACCCTATAGGGTTAAACATAAAAATATATTTGCAATATGTTGTAAATATATTCCAAATGTATTATGAATATATTACAAATACGTTCAAAATGTATTAACGATATATATTTTAACGGCATAATTTCTGGCGATATATGTATAAAAAAGCAAATATATTTACAATCTATTTAAAATATATTTTACTATGCAAAAGTATATTGTAAATATATACACTGTAAAAACAAGTGTTCTGAAAGTGTTTTTCAAGCGTTCCTATTTATTAAAGTGTTCTTTAATACTAATGTTTGTATACATCCAAATTAAACGTTTTAATCGTTTTTAAAAAATAACACTTATAAATGTTCCAAAAAGCTTCAAAAACGTTTTCTACGGAATACTTCTTTTTACAGTGTATTGATAGTATATAATAAAACATATTTTTAATAATATATTGACAATACATTGGCAAAATATTTGCAATATATATAAGTATACTTTCGATATATTGCAAATATATTTTCATTCTTACTAGGGAACGAACGAATATATTCTAAATAAAATCTAAGTCCTTTTTTAAGAATTAATTATATTGCTTTGCGCGTTTTTGAAACAATTGGGTTATCAACGAATAATGAATCGCGCTTTATTTGTATATTTAACACATGAGAGGATAGACGTAATAATTTATAATCAATTAATTGGCATTGAATGTGCTTATTCTTTGATGCCATGAACACTGTCGGTTGCTAAATACAGAACGCAAACGGCCGGAAGTCAAAGTCTCGCAGGAAGTGTGCGAGAAGAATAATTAATTAACGCCAGGATCTCGGTTGCACAAGGAAAAGGCTTTTGTACGTTATATTCGGTGGAATGGAACGTTTTTTATTGTAGCAGAATATATTAGACAATTTATTGATAATTTATTTGAATACGTATTTACTATATTTTCTTGTATATAAATTGAATCAGAAATGCGGATGGAACAAAATCCACGTAATATAATTGTTCGCACACCAATTAGCTTTTCAAAAAACTCTATAATCGAATACACATTAAATGGCATATAAGACATATATGTATAAATTAATAACCCGACCGTTCCATTTTGTAGAATATAATGGTTTTATCCGTAAAATATAATAGAAAAAAGGGATTTCATGAAATTATCATTCATTTTTTAGTAATCCTTCAATTAAGTCAAATGAAGCATAAATATATATATAGAAAAGACATTTTTCTATTAATATATTAAATTGGACTGTAAATTTGGAGCAAACAATAATTATATTATTTCAAATATAATAATTATAGAATACATAAAAAGAGGTTCATTTTTCTAGAAACACTATGGTGTTGGTACACTGAAAAAAATAATCTTACAAATTTGTCCAAACGAGATAATAATAACAGGAAAAGTGAGCAAAAATATAAATAAACATTGGACGATATCACAGTTTTTATCATTTATTTGGTAATATTTGACATATTTTTACAATTTTCTAACTATAATTTATCATATCATTTACATTTTTGCCCATTTTTCCTCCTTTTAGTTTGGTGAATTTGGTAAGATTATTTTCTTCAGTGTATCAATTTGAAATGAGACCTTTGAGACTGAAATAGAATTGTATACGAATACACATATTGCATTCCCATCCTTATGCATTTGCTTAACAAATAAAAAGTCGCATAAACATTTGGCAAATCAGTTAAATACTCATTTACTCATAGTCATAATAACGTTTGCTCTTCGCAAAATCTACCATGATAATCGCGTGCTTGCTCACTTGACACGTGCAGATGACACACATTTTCAGAGGCATCTTTTGAACTGGAGTCAGAAAAGGAATCGGCCAAACTATGAGATAGTTTCTTTTGAAATTATATAATATTTACGGAGAAAAAGCGCGTATCAGATCGGCGCAACAAGTTCATTTGGTCGGCGATTCAGGCTGTAGTTTACCCGGTAAATCATCTCATCGGGGCTTGTTGAATCAACGCTAACAGCCCGATCAGGCCGTAATCTCGGATCGTTTAATTTGGTAAACAGAAGAGTAGTCTTTCGGCGCTTTAGAAATCGTCCGGAAAAAATATGACGCTCCGAGTGGAATCTCTCAGTGAACATTTTCTTTACAGGTCGGGTCCGCTTAATCAAAATTCTTAATTAGAAAATTTTAATTATGTTTTGATGCCGGGTAACAAGATAAAGACGAAAGACGAAGTTTGAGTCGTCGTTTCTTGGAAGATAGCTGGTTTCTGATAGTCAAACCAATTAAGACCGCACTCCCGTTTTGCAGAACGTTATTCAATTTTGGTGTCCTCGCGTCCTCGCGCCGCATTTCGAACGAACCGACAGCCGCGGTTTGTACCTTTGGATTATCCGCGACAGATTTTCGGAAGGAAAAGTTGAAACACCGTATTGTCTCTTCCCATGAAAGCTTGCCATCAATAGAGTTGCCACAATAAATGGCCCAAACGGGATCCAGCTTAAAGGATTCGACGTCGATTTTTAGTCATCTTTAATATGATCGAATCAAAACTTGCACAAAAAATCTGATAATCAGGGATTATTATTTCGGTAAGGATCTAAGATGGTATTGAGACTCTGGATTGCAAGCTTTAATGCCTTATTATGACCCGCGGCTTTTTACTTCAATTATTTGACGAAATTGAAACCATAATAATTTTAAACTCTGTTCGTTTACTTAACTGGGTCACGTTAAAGACACTGTCAACATCAGGTTGTAACGAAACGCACGGTATCGTAAAAAACAATAGATATATATATACTAATTTTATTGCGTTCTAAAAGTGATTTCGGTTGAAAAGAGATACCACCGTTTCACCGTAACACATCGAATTATAGAGAATGCGGCTCAATTATATGTTAATTTAGTTATTGACTTAAATCTGGATACGCTTTTAACAGCAAATTGTCTTGAATCGAATATTGTAAATTGTTTTTATTTATATCAAGTATTTCGACAGGGTACGTCAAAGACATTGTCCTGTAGATACGGATTTCGTTGACAAAGGACCAATGACATAATCAATGACGTGATTAACAAAAATTTTTCGATAAAATAATAGTTGCATGAATGGCGTATAACCAACAAGCGATTAAGAGGTCCTTTGATGTCTGCCATTCGACGAACCTTTGATCTTCGATTAACGTTCCGTCGGTAGCGACGCGAAGTATGGAAGTTATCTTGCCGATAATAATTTGAGGCGCGCGCCACATAAGGGATTTGCATCGTAATTTCATTGAGCTTCATTTGGTGGAGGATGACCGCGCAGACGAACTCCATTAACTGCTTAACGAACCACAATTTATAGCATTATAAACCTCCTACCCGTCAAAGCTATTGTCAAAACGGTCGTAACCGATCGCGAAGTATATTCAAAGAAACTTGCAGCTAAATGTTACATTAGTTCATGGGAACGTGCCTTGGAAACTACTTTTGGCAATGTGGCATGTTAATTGTCCGATTTGCGTCTTAAAACTCAAATTCAGACGGATTGGTAAAACTTTAAAGACCGGAAGAGACATTAGCGCGTATTCGACTCAAATGGAGATTGTTTAATTTCTTTAAAAAAAAAGAAAGAGATAAAACAACTAGTATAATAACGACGAAACACGTTTCGCGCATTTTGACAATATTTTTTAATGCAAAAATCATATTGAACGGTGTATAATAGAACGCGTTGAAAGCGGATTTCGTATATACGTCGTGTAACATAAATTTGATTGAAATTTTATTTTATTTGAATTTCTAATACAACGAATGCGTGCACGTATTATACGACTCGTGCAAAAAGGTGGACATTTGGTAGCGGCTTTATATAAAATAAAACGAATGCAGCGATGCTTCTCAAACACAATTATTTGTCCGTTCCAAAGCAGACATCTTATAAATAAAATTCGCAATTTTCTGTCAAATAACCTGCAGCTGGATCTTCGATACCGAAATACGCAAATCCGGTTCTATTTTTGTGTGCATTAAAGTGTTTGCTCATAAACAAACAAGTTTTTCCGTAAACGTTGTATAGCATTTCAGTGAGTACTTTGTAAAAGCAGAAAATGTGCGGTGCTATTTGTTCATTGTCGAATCGGATTACCAGCATTTGAAAATAAAGCTGGCGAATCAACCGTACGCGACCACTGTCGGATTAAGGGAACGCTTTATTGCCACGTTCGGTAAATTTTTGCAAACACGACCAACGGCATAGGCTTGTTTAAAACTGGATTTACAGATCGCGCGTGGCTATTTAGATTCTCATTGAGTTCGCTTTAGTTCAATGCGTAATCCACGCGCATGAATATCAACGAACGAACGATGTCGTAATAATAATTAACCCACTCCGGCGATCCGACGGATTACGGAGCACTCTTTAAACAATTAGAACATTATTTTGCTTAACGAAATTCTTGGACGTCGGCAGATCGACCGGGGACAGCTTTATGCTATAAGAAAAGCACGTCGGTGTGTTCGTATATTCGAGCACATAATTAATAAAATAAAAACACTTATATGTTTACGTATCATAAAATGTGTACGTAACTAACGATGCCCGGAAGTACTTAATCAAATTTTATGAATAATCAATAACGCGCAGCATATTATATATACTACGTGTTATGTACGAAGAAAACAAACTTTATGATGTGATTAATTAATCTAAAAAACTGGTCGCATTTTTTTGTTGGCTTCTGTAAAAACTAAAATACTTGTCGGTGTTTTGTGTATACGTGTATATGGACATATATGTCTCTGTATTTATACATTTAGTTGCGCGTAACGTACGTAAAAGTATTGCTCGTGGCAATGGATGATACTGATTTATTTACACTTCAACTTTCAACGCAACGTTTATATAACACACACTTGTGATTCATGAAAATTTATTTCTCTTTCTCACATTAGCATAAAGTGTAAACCAATTAATTCGTAATTAGTAATAAGCTGAAAATGTAAATGTGCCTTGAATATGTATTACACGGCAACCACATATTTAAGCCAATAATTTTAGAGAAGTATTGATTATAAACATTAAAATAATTGTTTTACGTTAGAAGTCGATCTTATGTCAATAGCCCGTCGTGTATAATTTAATGAAAATTAACTTGATATTTCAAATTAATATGACATTTTGAAAAGCCGTTTTCAAAGGTATTTGTCGTTTTAATAACTAAATACATTCGAATTAAATAAATGCTAATTATTTGAATGATTAACTTAATTAATCATTCACAATTTGTTATACGCATATTAATTTAAAATACTATATATATATATATATATAATTAATATACGGCTACGAAACAAGGAACAGATATCGCAAGGCTTCATTTAAATTTATCATACTATTGAGTTAATTTACGCATTCATGGTTTATATTAAATAATCCTCCCGTTTTTATTGCAAATGAAATTTCAAAGCGTTTATCTTAATAGCGAAATCTAATGGATTGGAACTATATTTATAAAAGTATATTAAAACCTAAGAATCAAACTTATTACCGACGGCAATCGCGGGACTTTCATTTTCCAAAATGGCATCTTCATTTGGAAACCTCCTAGGAACGGTTCCAGGACGACTTGCGTACCGGCCCATAAATACGAACTAACTCCGCAAGTGCTTTAGAAGTGAGATGAGGCCAAGTGGGAGAAGCGGTGGGAAGATGGTATGGCTGCAGTTACGAGTGAGTAATGTGGGGATGGAAGGTACATACCAAAGGGATTCTGGGGAATCTTCTCGTTGCTCCTTTTCGACCCGCGGGAGGACGCACCGACGTCGAGCAGCAAGCGGAGAGGAAACGCGAGTTAGGCACGGATCGTTAATTCCCATATATGAATATGACACAGTGTAGTTGCAGCTCGGAGCTTATTCTGGATGTTACGCGTATATGGAATTTTAAATGAACGGCAAATACGGCGCGGCGTTTAATAAACGCAATTGAATCCTTTTCAAATGTCAACAATTGTGCGTTCCCCGCAAGCCGACGAGACAAACGAAAATCCGTCGACTTGACTTTGAACCGTCAAAAGTTTGACGCGCGGCATAACGGTCCATTGGATTTAAGCGATACCCGAATGGAAATTCGTATCATTTTTAATACAAGTAACTTACAAGTTAAATAATCTAGTTTGACTCCAGTAATGTAACATAGATCATTACAAGTAAATGGCTAGTGGAACTATTTAACAGTTAGTAAATGAAAAAAATAAATAATAATCTTTATAGTTTCAACTATTCCAGCTTTGCTTAGTGTTATTGGCATTTACGTGTCACATATACATATACACGCAGAGAAGAGATATGTTGATTCAACCAAAATTTAGTAAAATTAACAAAGTTTTGGTTGAATTAACATATCTCTTCTATGCGTGTATATATTAATAATTAAAGTTTAAGTTTTAAGACGGTCACCCATCCAAATAACGATCGTCGTAATACTGCTTTACTTTCCCTTCACTGCATGCCGCGCTGCCTCACCCACACTGTTAAAACTAGTGTTTTTTTGACGTTTTGTATATGTTTTGAAATGAAACATTTACCGTTTTACTTTAAATATAAAAACTCTTTTAGTTCTTTTTGAAACATCACAGTTTCGTTTTAAAACACAATGGTGTTTAATTAAAAAACAAAACAACTATCAAGGCAGCTGAAAAACGTATAAAAGTGTTTTGTATTTGAAACACTTTTTTCAAAACATGCAATACGTTTTGAAATAAAACATTAAGTTAATGATAAAACGCTTAGAAA
>JABFQC010005730.1:0-11382 GCA_022817085.1 Psilanteris sp. ZL-2020 | reverse complement strand
CGGGCGGGGCGGGGCGTGCATGCACCGAGTCGCGGAGAGGTCTCGGGCGGGTGCGACGGGTGGAAGAGCGAGCACCACCGCGAAAAGGGGCAACACCTGTCGGGCACCTATTCTCCCCCCTTCTGTCACCCCGACACAACAAAACAAGAATTTTGACGGCCGTTACCCTCGCAAAGGTATGTGGGGTGCTCCGCCCCCAACCCCCCCCCCCCCCCCCCCCCCGCCCCGTATTCCAACGTACGTGGTTCAATTTTGACAGCGCGACGCCACACGCGCCGTTCATTGTTGACAATGTTTTCTTAACCATAATTAAATGTCCATTTGTTGCGCGAAAATCCCAATACTCGCGACTTCCCTTTTGACGTTCATCTACTTGTTTTTTTTTGTTTGCCTCCCATTGGTCGGCGCTTTAAAAAAGCCATTCGATTGGACGATCCGCGTGGTGCAACAAATTTGAATTCATTGGTCGGACGGACTGCGGATTTGGTTTGTTTTCGTCGACATTTTGTGCGAATTTATTTCATCCGATGTACAACGCGTACGTTTTGGCGAAACGTCAACGACTCGGGGGATGCAATATAACCTTATTTTCGTTCGCGTTTACGCGAAAATTACGTAACGTACTCCTCGGATTGTTGCAATTGTCGTCGGTTCGAGATGGAAATGAAATTGTAACAATTGGTGTGTGTTGGCGTCCGATTGTTTTTGATATCGTGTTACAATAATAATTGAATTTTAAAATTAATTACTATTTACAAATAATTTCAATCGATGAAAATTGTAATGAAAATTACCGGGAGGGAGTGTATTAATAGAATTAATACTGATTTAATATAAGTTTGAACTTGTAAATGATTTGCTCTAATGGAATGATCGTTACGTGGGAAATAATATTTAATTTTTAATTGAAGGAATTGAATATATAAAAACATAAATTTATTTTGGATTTAATATATGCCTTGAAGTGATATTATTTTTTTTTGATTGCAATTTAATGAAAAAAAAATTAAATAAATAAATAGTAAATTAATTAATAGAGAAGTTTAAGCCAATAATATTAACGTACGGGGTTATAGTATAATATTGAATAATGACAAAGCTATTCTTAAATAGATTTTATTTAAAAAAAATTATAATGACCGAAATGGGGTAACATAATCTTATTTTACAGATTAACAAAATATCTTAATATGAACTAAACTTGGTTTGTATAATTTAATAAAGTAGATAAGTAGTAAAAAGAAAGCATTTTAAAAGATATTTAAAAATTGTAGACTAGAATACTGTGTCTTAAAACTTCATTACCATTAACCGGTCAAGTAACAATTTGATTGATATATTAATGCGGATTAATTAAATTAAATACTAGTTAGATTCCAAAATTAATTTTTAACGTTTATGTCTTTGTCTACCTAATTTTTGCCTCGTTTAAATAGCACTGAAAGCTTATTTTGAACTATGACAACTATATTAACGTGCATTTTCACCATGCAAACACATTTAAAATTAATTAGAAAAAAATATAATTTATAGAAATTGAAAGGGTTGTCTAAATATAATATTTATAATATTCTAAGTTTTTATATAACAAATTTGAATTACATTATTTTAAAATATCCTAATTTTATTAAATTCGCTTAGAAAACCTATCTAAATATTATTACAGTATGCAAAAAAGTTTAACTGATAGTATGCGAGCCTAGCGGATTTCAAACGTACTTCAAAGAATGGCGGTTAATAATCAAGATATGAATTACGCATGTGCATTATTTAGTATTACTTTTTTTTTTATTACTTTTAACTATTTTTGAAATAATGTTTAGTTTGTGCAATTTAAATAAAATTGGAAATAATGTTTATGATGAAATAATAATTTAATCTAATGAAATAATTTCCTGCAAAAACAAAGTTGTAACGTCATTATTGTATTTATTATTATAACGATGCGATTAAATTTAGTATTTTATTAAGTTAATTATACAAATATATTTTGTAATCAAATATCCCGTTTTTATTTATATTTTCCGTAGTCATATTTTACTATATATTAAATATATCTTAATTTATAAATAATTAATTTCGTATATCAATATTGTTGTAAACAAAAATTTATTCAATTTATTACGTTCAATTTCAATCTTCTTACTCTAAATTTATTTTTAAACTAAATTTAAAATGACATTAAAATTTCATTAAAATCTGTTCGCGTATAATTTTTAACGTTGAAATTTAAAGAATTGTTTTTAGAGAAATAAAAATAACTTTAATAAACGGAAGTTCCATTTTTCAATTGTAATAAACTTGAAATTAATATTAAAAATTTAAAACTTTAAAATTCTGAAATTTCATGCATATTAAAATTTATAGTAAAATTAAAATCAACAAAAATGGTTATTAAAAAATGCGTATAAGATTTTTGATAAATAAATTACGAAAATTTATTTCGATAATTATAAATGATTTAAGTACACAAAATGTCATTTTGAAATTGTTGATCATAACCAATAAAGAAACTTGCTGATTTGTCGCAATTTTTTGTTGATCACAGAATATCACGCAATGAATGTGTTTTAAATACAACTAATGTGGTGAAAAAAGTAAACTTCAATTTTATAATTTTGTATATAATTAAATTCTTAAGTTTCTGTACGATTATCATGGTTTTTTATAATAAAAATAATTATAAAGTTTTTAATTTACAGTGAATGCAAAAGATATTTTTATAACCTATAAATATTATTTACACAAGCCACGTTCTAAAATAAACTTTGAATACTGATTTAATGAGACAAAAATATAATAATGATTATGAAAGACAAAGACAAAAGTGATGAAAATCAATTTTATAACTCAGCTAGTGATTTAAGATTCTGAATTTGAATCTGTTGATTCTTTAATGTTATCATCATAATCATGTTATGTTAAGAAACGAGGATCTATTTTACCCGTAAGATGGACATTTCATGATTAAGAAAAGATAATACAACACGTTTCGGTTTTACATTTTAATAAGAATTTATATATTATATTATTGTTAAAAGAGTTTGTTAATTTTAAAATTGCATTTTTCATCATGTTATATTATTATATAAGGAGTTTAATTATTTTTTAAATATATTTAATCAATTTGGTTCCAGAAAGGAATTATATCAAATAATGTTTTCTTTTTTTTTTAATTTTAACAAAGCTTATAGTGCATGATCATTCTTATACAAAGAGTATTATTAGAGAAGTTAAACGTTTGAATTGATTCTGGCAATTTTAAAAATAGCAGAAAGCAATAAGGAAATATTATGAAAATCAGTATTTGTAGCCAAAAGCAAAACATTAGATATTGATTTTGGCTGATTAATCTTATACGTACTCACCTCAATATTTCCTAAAGCTTGTGTTGTTGAGGAACAATGGTGCATTTCAGGACTCTCTGGACTACCTCCACCCCCTCCATAATCTGATATATCCAATTTAGGACATATGCTCTGTAATAATAGCAATTTTCAGTAAATTAATGATATGATTTGACAAGCACAATAGTTCAATTAATTTAATTTTTTTTTCAAATAAATTACAAAGCACAGGTAATAATAATTAGTATTTTAATAGATTAATTTTCAAATATTACCTTACTTATATATATTATTTATATATATGTAAGAATGATAATTAAATGGTTATTAAAATAGACTTATAACAAAGTTTGTATTTTTAATATAATATTAATATGATTGATGTATTATAGTTTGAATTTCTAATCTAGTTATGTAATTGATATTTACAATTTTATGTTTCAGAATTTGGAGAACGTTTAACGTTACATCAATTGATTTCTCATTTTACTATGAATTAACAGAAAACATCTTTATATTTGACTGAAAGAAAATACATTTTTATTAAGTGAGTATTTATTTATTATGAGTTAGAAAAAAATCTATTATTTAAAATAAATCTGTATAAACGTCGCTTTCTATTAACTGACCTGTTTATATATAATAACAAAAGTTAGATTAATATTTAAAATTAATACTTAATTAATTAATATTGATTTCAATTACAATTTCTAGTATAAGAAATATGGTAACGCATATATTCAATAATGAATCGTTTTTAATTAACTTCCTAATAAGTTTTTAATATATATTTTTTGTATTTTTAGAAGATTTAGATTAAATTCCTATATTTTTAATAAATGTGTACTATTAATATATAAATACTCTGAATATTTAATATTTAACATTTAATATTTAATTTTTAAACATTTTTTTGAACTGATTAATATCATATCCGAATAAGTAAAATTAAAATTAATACATTAAATATTATCCAAAATGATACAAAAATCATTTTTTAATGTAATGTATAATGAAAAAAAATATTTTTAATATAATATATAATGAAATACCTCTTGTTGTTGTAGTGTGGTGGTTGGTGAACATACTTGGTGATAATTTTGTGTAGGAGTTGACGAGTTTTCTACTTCCTGTTTAATAATGGGTATCGCTCTGTTGTTCCCTATCATGTTGTCAATTGTAACACCAGACATCATGCAAACCTGAAAATATTTAAATACACATTACTTAGACACATCCAAAAAATTTGCATAATATTATATTATATATTAACCCATTTAATTACGTTTGTTCATTTACTTTTCTGTAAAGGTTTCACAGGGCTTATTGGTCTTGATTAAATGTATTTGGTCATTGCAACTTATATATATACTCAAATTGAATTTTAGTTATTTAAACCTAGTTTCTATAAACTTCAAGCACAATATTTAAAATAAATGTAAATTAATCTTTATGTATAAAGTATCATTATGCATAATATTTATTTAATTCAATTTTTATTGGCAAGTTTATTAAATAACTGTTAAATGAAAATTATTATATTGATTTATAATGTACATAGCACATATACATTACATTCGAATTATATAATTATTTTAAGCTCATTAATAATTTAAGGATTATACAAATTACTATAATTCATATTCTAATACTCAATGCAGTATAATATTACTTTAAATAGTTATAATTTGCAAATAATATAAATAGCATAGTTCATTTAAATAGATTATGCTTATATTAAATATATATATATATATATTTATATATATATTAGAATTGTATGTTAAACCCATGTAATGGAATTTAATTTCATTTATTTATTTAAACTTTTCAGTGCGCGAGATTTTTTAGATTCTGACATACTGGCATCATATATAAGAATATTTTACTAAAATAAATGAATAAATCTAAAAACCTAACAAATGGATCAACAATTTAACCTCTTTCAAGATGAAATTAAATGAATGCAAAAGTTATTTATTTGACAACTTGAATGTTCATAGTGATGAACATAACTATCATATAATTTATGAAAAAATTACCAAGAAAAATGTAGATATCATAATTATATAAACAGTGAAAGTCGAGCATAAATGAAAATTAATTTAAAATATACTATCAAGAAATTATCATATTACATGACAATTTTTAACAACTTCCAATAATATTTTACTTTTACTATTTATACATTGTAATTTTCAATGTTATTGTTATTAGTTAAAAGACAAAATTATAATTCACTGCGTTATACTAAATCTAACATATTTTACAGATTCCTTTTATTTGAAGCAAGCTGTGCTATTTTTTTGCAAATTTTGTCCAGCATTCTTCAACTATAAAGCAAAAATAAATCTTCGTTCAGTAAGAATTAATGCATTTGTAAAATGAAGCAAAAATGAAAGAAAGAAAAAAAATAGAATTATTTTTCCTAAGCCGCGAAACCATTTAAACGGAATGACAGAATATGAAAACAAAGTGCTTAAGTAAAGGAGTAAAAAAACAAAGACCATCCGTGAAAGGCGACGGAAAAGAAGATGAACGGCAGATGGCGGACTTCCTCCAAGTTCGCAGATTGCACTTTTTGCGCGTCTATTTTTAAATATATCCGACGTAAATATGTATTTAAAGACACAGGCCGTAGTTTCGCAGTTTGAAAGTTTTTCTGCCTCGCAAGAATTTAAATTGTATTTTGTCTCGTTTCGAAAATACGGACGTTTTATCTAAGCAGCCGCTGTTATACTGCGAGACGAGTCGTTTCAAAGCAGGACTTGACCGTACAACCATATATTTGATTCAGGTTTAATTAAATATTAAATTTAATACTTGTGTCTCGCTTTCTGGGGTTAGTCTGAAAATCATATTTTGTTTAACGGCGAAGATAGTTTCGTATGTAAATATATATGTAATAGTTTATATGGATATAATTAACAAAATACATAAACGTGAATTCTGTATGTATATATATATAGTTTAACTATAGTATGTATTTCATACTTTGAGCAAAATTATATATATATGGTACTATGTCAAGATCCCAAATAAAAAAGACTCTCAAAGCATAGTATGTATATCTATATACATAATCTAATAACTTGTATTATATATATGTATTTAAAGGTGGATTTGAGTCATCAAAATATGGTGACATAAAAAGAACTTGCAGCGACCCTACATATATATAACTGATCAGTTTTGGGGTCCTCAAAAACCTGCAGAACAGAGTCATATAATTATAGCTTTCTGGAGTAGACAAGAACAGTTTTCCATATTTAGAATTCCATATTTACATTCACAAAAATGCTGCAGGCGGTAAAAGCACCACTTCTTAAACGGGCTTTTGTGCATGGTATGCAAAAACACGTCTCGAAAATTGTTCATCGAGCGACGATTTTGAATACCGTTTGGTGCAACAAGATCCTAGAGGGTCGATAAATTTGGAACGTCAGTTTCATTAGACTTTTAAAATATAATAATTAATTATTGAAATTAAGTAGTTTTATTAAATAGATTTTTATATTGAATATATATACACTGGGTAGAATATTTGATAACTGTTGAGAAATATATTTTTGAATATGCCTAATTAAATATATGAATTGAAGTAATAATAGCTATTAAATATTTTCCATACTTTTTATAATTATAATAGTTATTACACGAATTTACATATTAAATTCAGGGTAATAAATATTATCATATATTTAATTAGGCATATCCAAAAATATATTTTATAACAGTTATCAAATATTTGATATATATATAATATTATGCCAAGACCCAAAAAATTATACTACTTGACATTAAAAAATTGTTTAAAAAACTTGTTGATTTTCCGTTGAACAAATGATTTAAAACATAATTAAGAAATTATCATTCACGATCATTTGCGAACAACTTTTTATTGGAACGTATGATTTAAATACACGATGACGATAGTAGTAATTGATACCATCTTCAAGTTTACGATACAATAATATTTATGCCAAATGTTAAATTTAAATATATAATAATAATAATAATAATAAAACAATATCATGAAAAAAAGTTAACAAAAAACTGAAAAAAAAAACAAACAATAAATCGCTATTATCAGTTGGTAAGTATGTTATTAGCACACCGACAATTAATTAACGTAATTAGCATGTTAAAAAGACGTTAAGTCGAACAGCGCGGCTGGAAGGTGTTACGTGAATCGCGCCCGAGAAATAATCACGAATCTGTTATAATAGTGATCAACTCGTGACGTGATACGAGGGGGAATGAGAGCATCTTGTCGACCTTGAACTTGCTGTTTCTTCTTTTTCTCCTTTCTTTAAAAAAGACGATTTTGAATATCATCACGACACTCGCCCGAATCCTATAACGGAAACTAAACACGCGCGTGCCGCTCGGCGCTATTTCGGCCACGCGTTTGCCTCGCGAAATCTTGTAGATTTTTAGTCTAAAAGATATTGTGTTGTATAGAAGATGCATAATAATTTTTTAAATATTTATTTCCATATACCTGCAATGTCATAATTTATAGTCATTTTTAATGTACTGTTTTTGAAAATATATTTTATTAATTTCGTTTATATTATTAATTTCACTGTTCATTTTTACAATTTACCTATTATTTGACTATGTACTGAATGAGAATTAAAATGATTTATCATTATTTCATAGAATTTGTGAACAAAAATATTATGCAACTACAAATTTTTACCATACTTTACGGGAAAAATTCTAATACTTCTATAATCATTATATACACAGATGGCTGGTAATTAATTATATAAATGTTCTTTTCACGACAGAGTTTCCAAATAATACAGTAAAATTAATTACAAACACAGCAATTTATATAGCAACGTTTTTCTCACGAAAAGAAATACAGTAAAAATTAAGAAAAGTATTTATAAAGTTCTGTTATATTCTTTGGTTTTAACTTTAGATACAATGTAATAACTACCCTTGGTTCGTTACTTCGTCTTTTTCTACACAAAATCCACACCCAGAAAAATTAAACTTAGAAAATTGCTGTTTGTAATACTATTTGGAAACATTAAAGTAAAAACCTAAAAATTACTGTTACTGTTTTTCGTAACAAAATTTCCTCACATTTTTTTATTATAATGCTATTACAAAGAGTAATTTTTAGAATTTTGTTTTAATGTCGCGAAATTAGTGTTAAAACAGCAATTTTCTAAGTTTCATTTTTCTGAGTGCACGTATAAGTAACGCATTCTCGAAGCTATTCCACAAATTGTACTATTGCATTATTTTACAAATATCCACAAGGTATATGTCAAACTTTGATCGAAAATGCAAAAAAATTACGACAATATAATCACCAACAATATATATATTCTATGGTCATTAAACATGTATCTTGAATAATTAGCGCCTGTATTTTTATATCATTAAACAAGTAATGTGTCACTATCGGCAATACATAATTACTGAAAACCGTTTTTTTTTATAATCCACTTTCTGTCAAATTGTTCGTTAATAGATTACTGATTAAATACATTAAATATGATTCGCTTATAGGTCAGCACCATAAAGATAATGAACAAAAGTGTCTGCGAGTGCGAGTGACGCACGTAATGCGTTAATGTATATATATTTTATATATGTTATGTATATATATCGTAGGTAAGTTAATTGCTCAGCGTTCATAAGTAATGAATCGAGGAAGAGACCGACAGAACGGTCCTTGATTACGGTCATTTTAAATGCAATACATTTATTTCCGATGATTTAAGATTGTTGGTTGTAAATAGCTGTTGCGGTTATTTCCAATAGAAGCGCTGTTAAATATAAGCTGTAATCGATAATGAATGGCCATGTGGAACACGGGTCACGGTCAAATTTTAACGTTAAAACACGAAACGGGGAACGATAAAAATATTTTATATTTCGACACTTACAAAAAGAAGTGTTTTTTGGCACAAAAATATCGGCATTCGGAATTATTTAAAGAAATTATAACGATCGATTCGGAGGTTTCAGTCTCGTTCCTGCGCAAATAACGCACGGCGAAAAGTTGTACCGGACGAAAAGAGTTTACATATTGAGAGGATGTCACAGACTACATGCAGAAAAATGTTGCATTAAAAATTACTGAAAGTTCAGTAAATATTATGAAAAACGCAGTAACTCACGGACAAAACAAAATTTAGTCAGAAAATACCGAACTTTTACTGTAAACATTGATGAATTTTCAGTATATATTTACAAAAACTCATCAATGTTTACTCAAAAGTTCGGTAATTTCTAACTGAAATTTTTGTTTTGTCCGTGAGTTACTATGTTTTGAATAATATTTACTGAACTTTCAATAATTTTTAATGTAACATTTTTCTGAGTGTAACATTTAATTACTAGAATTACACAGAAAAAAATGAGTATTAACAATAACAACTCATAAAATATCAAGAAAAAAAAGACAGTAGTGTTCTATTTTGATGAGTAATAATTTTTAATAATTTTTTTCTCCGTGTAGGGTTTTGTGTCTTATTTTGTTAATAATAAAAATGAATTTTAATAATTATGGAGATAATCGGTAATTATCATGGAGAAACATGTTTTATTATAAATAAGAAAAATAAATACTAAAAATTACTACGAGTATTTAAATTAAATAAACAATTGAAATAAATAAATCAAAACAAAATAATGCGTAGTATTAGTTCCTCATGGTCATACAAATACCAAAAAATAATTTATAAATAAATAAAAAACAAAGGAACAAGTTTTGAGAAATTAAATGAAATAAATATAGTATTTAAAGTTTATTTAAGATGAGGAAGATGGTTATTTAAGATTAGTATTTAAGGTGGTTCTTCAATAGATTTTGACAGATATTGAAAATTTTGTTATATTTTCGTTAATTTATTCAATACGTTTATTTTTCGTGTTTAGCCACATTTTTTCATTTCTGTAAAATTTCTGTAATGTTAAGAAAATCAATTTAACGTAATATTAAAAACGTAAATTTTATTGAAAATTCATTTTTGAGGTAATAAAAAAACGAATTTACTAATTACGTCGAGAATATCAATTGAAATTTTACATTTATTATAGAAAAATAATTTCCTATCAGAAAAAAATGTGGGAAAATTCTTGCATTTTATTAAAAAGCAAAATTTAATACTGCAAGAAAAGAACCTAAATTAGAATTTTAAGTCTCTTTTCAACTCTCTTTTCAAGTGCGGATATGTCCATTTTCGCACATTTCGAGGATAAAAGGAATCTCCAATTATTGCCATTAAAATCTTTAAACATATCATTTTAACTTCTAATTAAATATTCTCCCCTTCCCTTTTCCTTAATACGTGTATATTTAATTATATTTAAGAATCATATAAGAATATTTATATATTTAATTATATTCGAGAACACAGCATTCAAAGTTTAAACGATATGTTTAAAAGTTTTAGTGAAAATAATTTGAGTCTCCTTTAAACCTCGAAATGCGCGAATATGGAAATTTCCGCACTTTTCGAGGTTCAACGGAGGCTTAAAATTTTGACTCGGGAAAACACTATTCCGTTACATTAGACTTGAAGAACCCCCTTAAAAAATTATTTTACTATATATTAAATTAAAAAATTTGCCATTATGGTATAGTAGTCTTTAAATATCTATTGAAATTTTCTACCAATGCCAGATAATTTATAATCGAAAATTATCCTCAGTGTACTCTCTAAAAATGAATGAGTGAAATGTCACTTATTGTGAGTGATTATTCACTTATTTGGAGTTATAAGTCGTTCACTGAACTCCAAATAAGTGAATAATCACTCACAATAAGTGAAATTTTACTCATTCATTTTTAGAGAGTATGAATGAGAGAAAAAGATTGATCAATTAATTTTAACTAACTCGAAACTATTAAACTGCTATGAAAAAGTGTCTTAAATGTAACTTCTTTAAGACATGGAGTGACTTATTTAAGTCACCAGCTGTCTTAATACATGATATTCTGCATTTGATTAAGACACTTAGGCGTCTTTATTCAGTCATATTGTGTCTTAAATAAGACACATAT
>JABFQC010005729.1:0-11383 GCA_022817085.1 Psilanteris sp. ZL-2020 | reverse complement strand
GGTTAAATACATTGTTTTATAATAATAATAAATTTTTCAATGTCGTTATGTAAAATAGTTTATATATAATTAAAGATATAATTTTTATTGCTTTCTTATAACAAAACATTAATAGAATACAAAATTAGTAAAACATAACATTATCATAATGTTATTATAAAATTATAACTCAAGAACAAATTCAAGTTCAATTCAATCAATTAACATTTTTTAAACCGTCGTATATTGAAATTGTAACATATTTTTGTCTTAATTAACTGTAACGTTAATTATGGTACAAACAACATAACATTTAAAGTATAATTTTTTGTTTCAAAGGAATATTAAATAAAATTTCGGAAATAATTTTAATACAACATTTATAAACGCTATATGAAATGCAAGGAAACTTCAGTGTGCTTTATATTAAAAAAAATTAATTTGCATTTTACAAGTTATCCAAATACAAAACTTGTTCTTCTATGTAAAACCTAATTTTTTATAAATACACAACAATGATAAGTATCTAGTAAACGAATAATATTAAAGATTTCTCTTTAGAAAAGTAAAATAGTTGTATATATATATTATATATATTTATGGATTTCTTAATTTTAATTTTTATTTATTTATACCATCTATGAGAGATATACAGAATGTAATATGTTAGCACTAACCCAAATAGAAAATGTTCAAGTAACTTGCGAGTTACTAGAAGTTTTAGATACAAATTCTATAGTAACTCACGAGATACTCGACAAATTTTTATAATTAATGAAATATTTGTATAGTATATAGATTTCTATACTAAAAATTAAAAAAAAGAAATTACTAATAGCTTATCTACATTTCGTACTGAATTAATATATATAAAATATTATATTAAAGTAAATTATCTATAATAATTTTAAAACATTGTATTTTTTTTATTATTACACTCTCATTAAAATTATAAAAATAAGTAAATCTTTAAAAGGTTTTAATTTTTAAATTTGATATTTTTTAAAACTAAATAAAGATATCAGCATAAATTAATAAATGCTTTTAAAAACTGAGAAAACTTATTTTAGTGTGATAATGAAAATTTAATCAACATTTACAAGGTTAGCGTCAATTTTAGTGAAGATTTATAAAAGCCTCTTATTAATATTTTTGATTTCAAAAATTATGTCATTTTAATCCAAAAACTAATATATATTAATAAACATATTATTAAATGTTGACTCATTTGTTATAATTATGTATTTGTTATTATATATGCTCATCAGTAATTGTATTTGAGACAACAGATTCAATAAATAACAAATTATGCTAAATCGATTTATATATTCGTATAAATTTATTATATATACCAGTCAATTATGAATTAGTCTGAATCAATCTTCTTCACGCAGAAAAATGTTCCATTAATAATAACTGAAAATTTTTAAAAACACAGGAACTCACAGACAAAACAAAATTTCAGTTAGAAATGACGGAACTTTTCAGTAAACATTGACGAATTTTCGGTATATATTTACAAACATTCATCAATGTTTACAGTAAAAGTTCAGTATTTTAAGTAATTTTTAACGGAAAATTTTCTGCGAGTTTAATTATAATTAAGATAATTACTTTATTTTTATAATGTATTATAATTAATATTTTAGACAAATGAAAAGATTCTAAGAATCAAAATGATCTGAATCTGAACGTTAACATAAATCTTATAAAAATATTTATGAAATAAGTATATCTAAAATAAAATAAGTTTTGGATTTATAGTTTGGACAAAAAATTTACAGATTTATTTGTATCAATTTTGTTATTAATTATTTCATTACTATATAATTCAAAGAAACTCAAAAATCGAGGAAGAAATCTTCGAATTTAAATTGAATTAATTTGTCTCAAAATATTATGATTATGTCATGTAGAATAAACTGTATATAATATAAATGTACAGTGCACTGAAAACCTTACAATTTTTAATAATAATAAAAAGACACGTTAGTCAAAGCTTAAAAAATTACACGTTTACAATAATAATATTTATCTAGTCAAATTCACACCATCTTTATACTTGAGCTTATATACGCCACTTCATTCCTTATAAGGAAAAATATTTATCTAATATCCGTAGAATGTTTTGCGTAAATTATAATATTCGTAGAAAATTCTAGGAATATTAAATAAATATTTTTGCTTATAGGGTTACTGTTAAAAATATTAATATTATGTATTGCATTTTTCTAAATATATTTTTCACATTCAAAGTTTAATTAATTTCTAATAATTTTGCTCCCATTTGTATCTTTATTTGAATTATTAAAACCGATAAATTATATTTTAATAATTTTATATTATTAAAAATAATTTAAATCTGAAATTATTACGTATAAAAATGTAATTAAAAAAAAACCCTTGTTATTAACAAAAACCGAACGTTCGTTTACTTTCAATAAAATAAATTAAACAATTTTTTTACTAATATTTATGAACACGAAAATTGATATTGAAGTTTCCATCGTTTTAGACTCGTGAATTTCGCTTGAAGTTTTGAATTTAGAATTATTATACAATGTTGGCCAGCCAATTTAATATCATGTTTAAGATAATATAGTTACAAATAAGGTAATAATTTAATAAAATTCGTAACAGAGTATATAACCCATGTATCTTAGCTTCGTTATATCAACAACGTTCGAATTTTACATTATCGGTATCGTTATATTGCATAGTCTCTTCTACTCATTCCGCGAGACTGGTGTCGTTAATAATTATTTCAATTAAAACCTGGGGCCAATAAATCATCAGCGTCCCGTAATGAATTTAAAATCCCATCTACAATTGAGTGACGCGCATCAGCGCTAAAAAATACATCGCTGTTTTTATTACATGTTTAACTATTTTATATATATATATAAATTTTTTGATACAATTTATATTACAGTATAAATTTACATACGTGATTAAATAAAGTTTTTTTAAAAAATACTAAAATAATACAATTCATTTATACGGAACAATTTTGACTATGTTACAAATTTGAAATTTTATTTAAATTTGGTTCGAACCACGTTGTTCGTATGCATTTCTAGATTACATAATTCATTTAGAAAAGTCAATTTATTTTAATTGGTTCATGTTATTTATTGTTCGGCTACTGTATTTGCGATATAATATTTAGTGATTTTATTTTACACCAATGCTAAAATAAACTTTTAACAAAACTCAAAATTGCGTACGATTAGTACGAGACAATAACTTAGTGGCGTTAAATGTAAAATAAGTAAATCTGAAAATATAACTTAAAACAACTGTATATAGAATTAGAAATTTCATTAAATGTTTCGTTCAATACATCTACAATTACATAAACAAAAGTCATACTTTACAAACCTATATTATGCATTTATTATTATTTTAATTTAAAACTAGTTACAAATACACTCTGCGTATTTTTGCTTAAATATCAATTCATTTTCTTAGATTAATTAATTGTTTAAATACGATCCAAGCTTATTTACTTTGTTTTCCATTAATTCGTATGTTTTGTCAGAAACGTAAAATGAAAAATTCAGATCGTTACCACGACATTTTGTTGCCTCTACGATATGTACGTCCAATGCACATATCAAGTCGATTATAAAACAAATTAAGCAGCAGAAACCACTATTCGACACGAATTTCGCCATTCGCTAAAGCTCGTAATCCTAGACTCTTGTTTTAAGAGTAGCATAGGTGCTGGTAAAGTGCATGCGTGCATGACACGTCTCTCTTACTGTTAGTTACAATTACATGTGACGTCACGCGTGCAAACAATGTCGCATTACTGCGCCTTCGCCCTCGAAGCTTACTTTATTTGTGTCATTCCGTTCGCCGCGAACTTTGCATCATCAAATTTTCATATTGATTAATCAAATCAAAATCGTAAAATTGCAACTCTAAATATCAGATCCGCGCCTCCCCTCAACCCATTTTCCTTTCTCCTTTTGATAACAACCTGCGCAATTCGTACGTTTTAATCGGTTCGCGCGTCGACTGACAAGAAATCCTACGACCTTAAATTCGACCTAAACCTTAATAACCGAACATATATTCGCTACATAAGGATCGTTCAATTCGGATGAATTGCAGATATACCGCACGCGCTGGTAATTTTGAATTTTATTATTATTAGGCACACGAACGGCACGAAAATAATCAAACAAACCAACAGCTTTGTTTTCCTCGCTGTTGAATAATTTTGTCATTCGATTTGATTTATTTTCGGAAATTGAATTTGAACATCGAACTTCCGTGCAAAATAAAAACACGTTTCAATTATGTTTAACGTACTTCCTGGTACGTTTCGCAGAGCGTTAAAAATAACACAATGTAATCGTATAACTTTACTAGCTTGAAAGGTTTGTTTATTGACTTCAGTGTCACTTTTAATGCAATTATGGTCTTAATGCCATGTGAACCATTGCCGCTTGCGTTCTAACTCAAATATTCGTGGCGGACAAATATGATGCCGCGCGTGCCACCGTTTTCGACTTTATTGTGACAATAAAGTTGCCTTCAAACGTAATCATATCGGGTGACGCCGTTTAGCTGGTACCCGGATATCAAATTTTCGACTTCCAGAAACGCTTCGCCCGCTTCTTATTTCGAGCGCATAATTCCACACCGAAGCCCAATTCGGGATGGGTTTGGTTCCGTTCGTTTTTCCGGGACGACGGTGCTCAGATCGAAGCTTGTTTGTATTACACTCGCAATCGCGCGACCTGTGCAATTTTTTGCCCGCGCGCGGCGACCAATACTCGGGTTTGATTATAATGATTTAATCTTTGACGACGTCGTGATTAATACAGATGGTTAGACGTTGTTCGGGCGAATTTATTCGTGTAATAGTTTCTCCTCGTTATCTAATCGGCTCGATTTATTTACACGTAAATATAATTATTCCCCGGCTCTCGCTTTCGTATCAACAGTTTTATGCTGCACGTATTTTGCGTCTATAATTAGTTTTGTAAGGTCTTTTTGACGCGCGCAAAATGAAGAAGACATTGAACCTTTATCGTAATCGATGCATATTAAACAACCAACATGTAACTTGATTATGCCGCGTGAATAACAATTTTTGAAATAGCGGCTTAAAGAGGAGAAAAAACGGAATAGGATCTTTTAAGTTTAAATAGTCGTACGAGCACATAATTATCGTAACCTCGCGCCTTCGCGGATCTTATTTGTTTGAGTAAATCGTTTCATAAGTGATGGACACTTTTTGCATTAAATTATAAATTAGAGCCGTTTCAAATTTAGGTCATAAACGAGACGTGTGTGCAAAATTTTGAATTGGTTCTTTATTATTCAAACACGTGTGATTCGACGTTTACTTGTTTGCTGATGTAATTGCAACGATTTATATTGTTACCAGTGGAAATAATTTCGAAAAAGGTCAGAGGCGGTCTAACGATTCAAAGTTTATCAAAATAACTGAGTAATATGCAAATAAAACTTGCACAGCATAAATTGCTTTACGCTGTTAAGTTTTTAGCGTTTCAAGTTGGACGAACTGTTGACTTTCTGACGACAAAAGTTTATAATTTATTTCAAGTATGGGTGTGTTTCGTATTAATAGCGACGGAAAATACATAAACAGAAAACCAATCGATTTTGTTGACATTAACTTATCGTATTTTCAAATAGACTATCTGTATCTTCAAATATTTAGCATTATATTTCTGACACACTTTGCTTAGCACACATTTTTTGAACCGATATACTAATCGAAACGAGTATTTACGATGCATGTTTTTTTTTGTAATCAAAAATTATACAAATACACAGTTCTTGGCGGATGAACGTTAGAAAAGTTTCCATGAAAATAGAGGAAAAATTTATTAGGCTTATTTTCGAATAACACATTTTTTTTCTTTTATCGAATTATAATTTACACTTGAGTATAACCGCGCATATTTTTGCGTTGAATTCGAGAAATAATTGATATTATTGTTATGGAAAAAAACAGTCGAATTTGTTACACAATGTTCACACGTGAACATCTGCACGAAAAGGTGAGCTCTGGGTTGTTCAAAGGAAATAAACGGAACAATATAAAAGGCATCACGAATGTTTCAACAATAAATGGCACTAAAATTAAACGCTATACAAATACACGATACAATGATAAGAAACCAGACTTCATGTATCGACACCTCACCGTCCTCGCGTTTAAAAGTTACAGTTTAGCAATTAATTTCGCGTTACGATTTTCATTACAACTGATAACCGAACGTACAAAATGGTGTTAAAATTCGCGACTCTTTCATATAAAACATTGACTTTGGCTAGTCGCTGTTTACGTCCAACTGAAACCCCCGAATTGTCGACCCATTCCGAGCGTAAGATACAAATCAACGACGGAGATAGTGCAATTTTTGTCGAAACACTTGCAGCGTTTTTTCAAACTGACGCACGTGGACCTTTAACGAGAACCAACTACACTCACCAGACCACCCCTCTCCCGGCAATAAAGTTCTGGCGATGATCCACAAGTCGACGTTGTACAAGCAAAAACTGAAGAAAATATAACTAGGAAAACGGCACAAAAGCACTCGGAAGTTCGAACGCTCTTCAATTTACAAGACGAATCACCGCACCGATTGACATCCGGTCTCCGCGCCGGCCTCGCTTTCGAGTGACTTAATCCGCACGAGGAAACGAAACAGCAGGGATTTGCCGCGCGCTTTCGGCTTTTATGTGAAAGCGGTCTGTTGTGCTTTGTTTGTTTGTTTTTTTTTCTCGTTTTTTTTCTTTTTTTTCGGCAAAGCTCGCGCTACCCTTGGTGCCACCGGTGCCCCACTGGTCCCCCTCTTTATCTAGCCTTTCGGTACTGCACTCCCTCTCCCGCTTTGGCTCTAAACAGGAACGATCTAGCTCGAGTAAGTATGTTCTATCGCGAACTGAAACTGAAACAGAACGCGAATGGGGCCCGCGGGATCCTATCTCGTCCTCCTATCTATCATTTTAAATCCCACTCCGGTCCTTGGCAGATCCCCGATCAAACGCCGCAGCAGCCGCTGTCTCGCTCGCACGGCATCGGCCGTCTCACTCGCGCTTCCCTCGGAGCTCTCCATCAGCCTCACAGTCGGTCGACTATTAATATAAAAGGGGGTTCCTCGACACTACGCGCGGTAATTGTCCATGCCTTCGTGTTTGCAGATTTATTTTTTTTAATAGGTTGGTTACTTTTTAGCGAGGGCATCAAACCGACACGAGATAAAAAGAGAGACGGAATATGAAATAGAGACGTTTGGGTGACTGGAGTAGGGTACCTTTTTGTTTGTAGTTTTCTAATGATTATAAAATAAGAGGGTGTTCTGAGAACAACGCTTGCAACCGGGACAATGGGTTTTGGTACAAAGACTGGGTTGCTGTTGTTCGACACGAATTTTATTCGGAAAAACGATTTTGATTCGGGGTAGACCGATATATTAGTATTCTTATTCTTTTTCGTTATTTTACGCGCTGATGCAAAGTTTTATTGTGCTTTATGTAGTCGTGGTGCGTTATAGGAAATCTATTTTAAACGCCGTTTAAGGTAAAGAAAAGCGGGTTTGTGATTATTCTTATTTTATTTCGCTATTTAGCTACCCTAAACTATAAATATATACGGATTATATTAATCGTGTAATGTTAATTATCGTCGTTAATGTCCAAGATTGATGCTTTTGTTATAAATTATTTTCAGTTTCGTAATTAAATGAAAATATTAATAACCATAAGCCGCTGAATAGTCAATTGCGAGAGATAATTTTAAAAACGGTTTTTCTTTTTAAGTTTCAATTAAATTGGAGTTATTTCATTTTCGAACCAAGGGGGATAAAGGTAGAATATAAAATGCGCAATCCATTTTTGATGATGTATTTCAATATCATTAAATATCTTATTATTCTTATTATAAAAGCAAATAAGCAATTTGGTGTATGACATATACACATTTTTCATTTTGATTGCCAAATAAAAATCCATCGGAAACTATTAAAAGAATTTCGTTGGAAATAAAGTATGTATCTAATATTTCGATACTATTCAGATAACGTTTAAATCTACTTAAATTCAATTGTATTAATATCAAAAAATGCATGGTAATCAGAAACATACAATAAAATTCAAATTATTATTAAGAATTTTAATGGATAATGTAAATGCTGGCTTTGAACGTTAAAACAAGAATGTTTAAACTTTCGTAAATTCTAACGACTCGACAAAACTGCGTTTGACGAAACTTATTTTTCACATGCAACAGGTTGTTTTACATTGTAGTTAATATATAGTAGTAATGCGATATAATAGAGAGAATTAAAGAGAAGAATAGAGAACGCGGCGATGTTAACAGAACTTTGTACCATTAAAAAATTGTTAAATTAATACTGTACTTATATACATGAAATTTATTATTCATATTAAAGTGTATAAGTATATATACTTATATATGACACGTTTAGCAAATAGTTTAGCAAAATAGCCGTGACAATTAAATTTGAAATTATTAATCAGACTTAAATACTTTTATAATATTATTAAAACGTGTATTATAATTTTCTAATTTTGCAATTGATTGTTAATATTCAACAATGTTTCAGCGTCTTTCGTTTTTTCCAAATTCTGGTTTCATCTAAACATTTCAAATTAAACAGAATAGAGCTTTGTTAATTGAGTAATTGAAAAAATTATTTAAAAAATATGTACATTTTCGGTTTAATAAACGTAACAGTCGAACAAAGTTGCGTAACTCAAAAAATAATAAGATCAGCTTAACTAGTTTTAATTTAAAATCCCGGGCACACAAAAACAATCAGCTTGTATTGAATCCGTCTAATTTCTAGTTTTGTTAAAGAGAAAGGAAATAAGATTCAAGGTGCATCTTGCGTATTTCGGTGCTGAGCATTCGTTTCCTGCGGTACACGTCATGTATCACATTTGAATTATAAGCGGGTACGACAATAGATGCGACTGAATGAGCATGTGAAGAAATGTAGTACACGATGGGGCTAAAAGTTATTGTTAACGACGTTTTGTTGTTAGACCGGGGATCAATTGGGAGAAACGCGCGTTTCGGGAAGTCGATCTTGGTCTTTAAAAAAATGTTGATTTATTCGTATTGTAGAATAAAGGAGTAATGTTCTTTGTACTACAACGAAATAAATCGTGACAAATAATTTGATTGAACTTACTGAACAGAACTTGTATTAACGCGAGCAAATCAAATTAGGGAGATAAATTCTAATCCGGATATTATAAAAAATCGATCAATGCCAATATTGTAAATAACATAATTAAGAAACTGTTTGGCGATAAAAGCTCTTTGTGCTGAAATGTCTTATTTTTCAACATAATTTTGAACGACCAATGGATTTTAACCACAATGTATGCTTTTGATTATGTCAATGGAATGCATGACATGGTTGTTATATATATAGTCATTGGTATATATTCAATTAGAAGGTCTAATACTTAAATATTCTGCACGAAAACATAAGAAAAAATAGTTCCTTCGAACCAACTATCCAACAAAATTAAAATTTAAAAAACTTTGAATTAACTATCTATTTTTTATATAATATATCTTATATTACTATAGAATAAAAAAACCGTAATGTCCTTATAGATACCAAACAGAATTGATAAAATAATAAAATTGACATTCGTATTAAATGGGAATTACGCACGTAATAATCTATGAGAAAAAAACGTAAACAAAGTGAAACGTAATTAACAATGTAAATAATGTAACTAAAATTAGTGAAGAATAGTTTTATTTTTAATAATTTGTTAAATAATTTGTTATGCGAAATATAGATAGTTTGCTTATTTTGTAATTGCAAAAATGTATCCAACATTAGTTAACTATTAATATATGTTCTTGTGAGTAAATATTTTCATGGCCGAAGTAATTAAGAAATTAGAAGATTTGTCGGCAAACCGTTTCATTTTAACAATTCACTCAATTAATGTTATTGCTGATGACTGCGAGAGAAAAAGTCTCGTCGTTATTATTTCATTATACGTCACATTACATTTGTTGTTAATAATAAAAAAGCAGTTGTTTTAATATAGGTTCGTAATAATTAAATGTACATTTTTTACTCACCAAAATCTTTTGATTACATTTCTGTAGATTTATAGTAAATATATTTATTAGTATATTCAGTTTCATAATGTTTATATTTATTGAAATAAGTATTTGATTGCATTGATATTGAATTGTGTTGTTGTTGTTATTGTTTTTACCTTTATTGACTATAAGAACGATAGCGTTATTGTACGCCATTATAACGACTTTTGCAATATTGAATAGTGTTTATATCATAATGTAAACTTATTAATTATGAAATTCAGCTTAAATTTTAATATATATATATAAGTATAAATCAAAAAACACAAGAAACGCATTTCATATTTCAAGTTACAACTTTGTGCGCATGCGTCAATAAGTTAAGTCAGAATAATCAGACGTCAGAACAGAATGGTTCTGAAACTGTCTGAAACTCTGAATTGAATATTATGATGTATAAAGTCATGTATAAAGCGCCTAAAGCGATAAATAATATATGTCATAACATGTTTTATGGTTGTGCGATTATAGTTGAAATTAATATCAAATTGCAAATGTGACCATTTTAAATTCGTTTTATAATAAATTGTTGTATTCTTTGTTAATATATGAAATTGTGGATTTCGAATTATATAGTAACCATATGAAAATATTTAGAGGTTTGTACTGTGTATGACTTTTTCTGAATCTTTTCGTTTAAATACTTTAATGATATTATTGAAATAAATAATTTATCAATCTGTAATTATATTTACTATTGTAATGCTTTTAAGATACTTAACCTCACTCTTTATTATACTACTGCAAAATAGTAACGTTTTATAATGTTATCAAAATTAATAATGAATTAATATTACAACTTTAATAATGCATTGTAATCTATAAATATGTTTAAAAAATATGTTGCGTTTATTGTGTCATAAGTCATATATCTGATATGACAAGATCTGAAACAAAGTATATTTTTCCATTGATTTTTGTTAAGCTGATATATAAATGAAAGAGGTTTTTTAATAAATTAGATATGACATATTTCGGAACAAAAGTCATTAATCAAAATTGTCTTATATTGATGCAACCAGATGTTTTTATTCAAACAATAGTTTATTAGACAAGTGTAATCTTTTGTATTTTAAATGAGTTAAACCCATATGTATATACATAAAATTGATCTTTGTTCAACCAAAAATAATATAAAATCAAATAGAATTATATATTACATTAACAAAGAAAGGAATATTAGATATAAAAAACAATGTTTTTTATGAATTCATTTTTTTCTATAAAATATATGTATCTAAAGCAATAGAATATGTG
>JABFQC010005728.1:0-11383 GCA_022817085.1 Psilanteris sp. ZL-2020 | reverse complement strand
GTGCAAACAAATAGTTTCGCGCGAGCGAAGATTTCGAATTTGATTAATCACCGCGGGCTTAGTGCAGCGTAACGCCCGCAGTTTATTTCGCGTCGACGTCACAACCGTCCAGGACCCCGATTGGCCCCGCCTGCGCCAAACGCCGCGAACTGTCGAATAATGCAAAAATTAACCTCCTGGACTTGCTGAACATGGCGACCCCGGGAGCCAGCTGATACCGCATTCATTCCGGGCATTGCAACAGTGACGAGAATGATATCACGGACCTTCAATCAACTTCGTCCTTGACAGTGGTGAGTCGCAGGACTCTGATGAAAAACTATCGTGCAAAATGAACACTATTCTAAGTACATTATAGCGAAATTATTGATAAATGTCAACGAATATGTAACACAAGTTTAAAATACTATCAAAATTCCATTGTAACTTTACAAGAAATTACACTTTGTGTGTCAAGTATTACCACACTAAACATATTCAAAAGAATTATATATATTTAAATGGTTCCATTATTTTATAAATTTGTTAATTATTATTTATTTATAAATATATGATATTAAAAATTAATACTTTATTTTAATGTGAATGAAATTTAATTTTATTTAATTTTTATTTGTGTATAATTTATATTATTTAAAAAAGTCTCAACTTAAATTCTACATTTTACAAGTATAAAGAAGTGATAAATGAATTTCAAAAATCACTTAAACTACCTATTGTTTTATTATATCTACTGTTCTAATGTAATATATTAAGATGAATATAAATTATAAAAATACTTTGAAAAATTATTTCTGAATTTGAATTATTTTTATTAGTTTCTTGTATAATGATTTATAATTACATTATTTAAAACATATTTTAATTTTAATGGTTAATTTATTTTTACCAATTTTCTTATTTATAAGTTTTGTCATAGAACCATAAACATGTATATATAAATAGTTGTTTCTGCTATATTTGTAAAATTATTTATATTTCAATTAAAGATTCCTAGTCTTATTTTATATAATATTTTTATAAATTTTATCATGTTTTATCTTGTTTTATCTTGGTTTTTATAAGTTTAATTTAGCATGAAATCATTGAATGAAATATATTAAGAAACAAAAATGAAACATTTTTAATAAATTAATAATAAAATTAGAGAAATAATTATAATCTTAACTATAATCTTGTCTAAAAACCACTGAAATAAAATGTTAAGTAAAATAAATATAAAATATGTTTTATATCTGCATTCAGCATATTAGGAATATAATACAAAACTTCAATTAAATTTAAAGTTAATTTATGATTCAATTGTCTAAAATTTTAATATTAAAAAATATTATAAACATTTTTGTCATTTTAGTGTTGAATTATATAAATAATTCCATTAATTAGAAGTAATTTAAAATAATTTTGGTTAATAAAAGTAATTGATATTTTATTTTAATTATCACAATAACTTACCATTAAAGCAAAGTATTAAATAATAATTTCAAAAATATATGTCCTTGAATTAATTTGAAGAAGAGGGAGACTATTAAATTAAGTCTCAGTAAAGATTTTTCTGTTAGTATCAAAATTTTTACAATGTTTGATCTGTTTCATTCATAAAATTATTTACTTAACCATAAATACCATTTTAAAAGTTTAATAGTGTTAACAAACCTAAAAAAATTGTTACTTAATTAGCATTGTAAAACATTAACTTTATAGATTGTGATATTATTTAGTTAAAGTATCAATGCTATTTAATTAATTTATTATTGAGTATAAATGATGATTATTAATTATTTTTATATTTTTAAATTGGTTTTGATACATATTTTATATATTGTTAGAAATACTTATAGTCAATTTAGCTGTATTATAATAGTAAATTATATAATACTAAATTATTATATATTTATTACAATTAATCATTTGAAATATTTTAAAAATATAATAATATGTCTATTAAAATATTTATACATAATACTACATTTATTTAATAGCAATTCAGAATAATCATGAATACTAAACTTATTATTATTATTGTAATGTTTAATTAATTTTAATAATTATGTATCATAATATAAAAAAATCTAATTCAATATTTTACATCATAAAAATATCTTATTTTTTATTGCATTATTTATTTCATTTGCATTCACAATATATTTGATCAACTTTTTCTTATCTCGAATTGTATATTTACATTTTACCTTATTATAATTGCTTTTATCATGTAATAATTGCTTGCATCATTGAAATATGAACCTTGATAAAAAAGTAAAGTTTGTGCACATTTTATTAAGGTCTTTTATAATATATATAACAAAGTAGATAGGAAGGGTCAATAATTATGAAAATTAACTATAAAATTTAAGCATGTCATTAACAATATATTTGAAATAAAATAAAACAAAGTGATTTGTTACCAGATTTATTGTATTTAATATCATATACAGTTGTATTTATTATGTATTGTTTTTGGATTTGTTAAAACTATGTTAATCATTTAAATAGTTGATGTTATTAAATATCTGAATAATTTTTAATATATTATGATATTTACAGAGTACGCAATAAAAATGACTCCTCCATCGAGTCGGAAACGCAGTTCCTCAGTCAGTTTTACACCCGCAAAGGAAGATGGAGAAACTGGAGATGAGATACATATATCTTTGGCGCCTTATATACAAACATATTTGGCTCATAGTAGTCAAGGTTTAGGTTGTTGCGGAATAGGTTTACCTGTGCCTTTTGAAAGAGCTGCTCGCAGGTCTTGGTGGAATCCTAAGTTCGATTCTGAAATTCTAGAAGAACAATTTAAAAGAAGTGCCTTTCCGCAAATTAGGTTAAGATTTAGGTCAGTATAAATTACAAATACTATAGTTAAAATAAATAAATAATTTACAAATTATTTATAAATTCATTTAAAGTTTTAATTAATTATCTGTAATAAATTATAAGGCTCTAATATTAAATATTATTTAGTTAGCATTACTATTGTAATAAAAATAACAATATCTTTTCACTTATCAACATTTCAGTTTAAAATATTATTATTCATAATACATACATTACATATAAATATATAGTTTAAACTTTGAATAAAGAATTTAATATTGATTTTATAAATTAAGTATTATTTTGTTTTATATTTCATAAAGGATATTTTATGGATAATAGATAATATAAAGACGATATCATTTTATATTTAACATAATTTATCAATAACATATTCACAAATCAAGTGTCTTTAATTTAAATTAGAACAAATTTCATACATAAATAATTTTAAATATATTCCATGAATAATGTTTTATATTTAGTTTATTATATTATGATTAAATCAAAAACATTTTATTAATTTCTCAGATATGCTCTCACATACATCCTGTTTCTCTCGGTGTCATGGCTGGCATACTTTATAATAATTGGCATCCGCAACGAAAACAACACATGGTCAGCAATCGCATTGATTTTCAGCACAGTAGGCATTATGTCCGCAGCCATTCTCTACTTGACTCATACAGAATACTATAAGTCATGTGCGTTAGCAACATCTGTGGTTGTTGCACTTATGCTGTGTTTATTGTCACTCATCTCACTTGCACTTATACCTCCAAACACCGGTGGTTTAACTCTAGTGGGACACTTTGCTCTATGTGCTGAAATATTATTGCTTGTCTACACAATGGTACCAATGCCACTATACATTTGTGTAACAATTTGTGCTGTATATTCTATCTGTTTCGAGTTCCTCAATGCCTACTACTACAACCCTAAAAGTCATGCATTTTTACTAGATATATCAAATATCAGCACCATTTCCAATATTCTCAACTTATCAACAGAAAATGTTGACTCATCGACTAGGCTCACAATCCGTATTTTGATGCAGGCGTGCATTCATATCATAGGGGTGCACATCCTCATCATGACCTTTGTTAGGATGAGAGGCACTTTTATGAAGGTTGGTCAATCACTGCTTGTTAGGAAACAATTAGAAATGGAGAAACAACTGAAAGAAAAGATGATTCATTCAGTTATGCCACCAAAAGTCGCTGATTGGCTGATGGAAGAGAGTGAGCGCGAAAGGGAGCGCGAGGATTCGCTAAAAAAAGGTTCTATTCCATCAAACAATACCGACATCAGGTCACTTTTTAGACCCTTTAATATGCATTCTATGGACGATGTGAGTATCCTATTCGCGGACATAGTGGGATTTACAAGAATGAGTTCCAATAAGACAGCAGAACAGCTGGTTGGAATTTTGAATGATTTGTTTGAAAGATTTGATGATCTTTGTGAACACCATGGATGCGAAAAAATATCTACGTTAGGAGATTGCTATTATTGTGTTAGTGGATGTCCAGAACCAAGGACGGATCATGCTAAATGTTGCGTGGAAATGGGATTAGGTAAATTAAAAAATTACAGAATGTTTTACTAGTTATATATATATATAAATATTTAGGGACACATCCTGTTTCATTGCATAATTATAGGTGTATAAAATGCATTTTTGTTCATGAAAATTCAGAAATACAATCTTCTGTCCCCCCCTTTCAAATATCTAATTAAACTCACTTACAAAGACTGATCTTAAATCACCTACACGCATTAAATATAACATTGTATGCTAAGATTCATTATTTTCTTAAAAATAGATATTTTGTTAATTAATTATTTTGCAGAGTATTTAAAAACAAATATCGATTTATAAATATTTAAAAATTTTAAAAATGCAACATTTGATATATATAAAATATTGAATGATTTAAATTTAAGTCTGAAGCAGTAAGAAATAATCTTATTGTTTTTTTATTAAACCTATTATTTTTTATTATTTTAAATATGACAATTTTCACAGTATGTTGGTTTACTGTATACTTAAACTAATTAAATATCTTAAATAAGCAAATTTGTTGTTAGTATTTATGTGTAGCTAATGTATTATTCAAATAAATAATTCATTGTCGTTCAATTTATTTAAAATTATACTGATAACTAAAATATACTAAAATGTTTGTTGACGATATATCTAAACGATGTGTATAATGATAATGTCATTCTCAATGTTATTATTTACAAGATTTCACCCTAGATAATTAATCTACCCATCTTTTAAAACCTCCCCTTTCTTATTTAATATATATTGAATGTGTTCAGTAGTAATTTTTGAAAATGCTTAAAAGATTCTAAACTATTTATTAAGATATAAAACCTTGATAAATACTATATTAATTGAATTGTTATTTTTATTAATTAAGTCTTTAATTTCCATTATATTGAAATTTTGAAAATCAGAAAATTTAATGTTGTAACATTCATATAATTTTTTGTAAAATATTTTACTAGAGCAAAATGTTGTCTCATAAAACAGATCAACTATAGTTACAAAAATCTAATAAATATTTTTTAAATTAAATTATGTATTATTGTTCACATATTTGACGTGTTAAATCATACATATAAGAATTTAGTTCTTAAAATTATTTGTTAAGATATATAATAATAAACTATATTAATAAACTTATAGAATTTTATTTCAAATTGTATATCATTATATAAAAATCATGAATAAGAATATATAATAATTCAAAAGAAATATCCTGTTAGTTCTAAAAGAGTATATTAATTAATTTTTGTTTATTTTAATTAGAAAATCGATGAAAGCTCGCTCGCTCATTCTAATTTGTGTGGCTTTTATCCAATTTACTAATGGCTGATATATATCAATGATATTATAAAATTTATTGAGTATAATAATCATTATCTTTAATTCAATTGTGTAATAAATTAAAACTAACGGTCTTAATTTAGAATTCTTATTATTAGAATTATTAGTTTTGGTGTAATTAATAAATCAATATTCATAATAATTAAACATAATCAATTTTTTGATAATATGTATTTATTATATTCAGCTATGATAGAAGCTATAAAACAATTTGACATTGAACGTCGAGAAGGCGTTAATATGAGGGTTGGTGTACACACGGGCACGGTATTATGTGGTATCGTGGGAACTAAAAGATTTAAATTTGACGTATGGTCCAACGACGTCACATTAGCCAATAAATTAGAAAGTACAGGTAAACCTGGCAGAGTTCATCTTAGTGAAAAAACTTTGCACTTTATTAATGAAGAATATTTAACTGAAGATGGAGATCCAGTTAATGGTAATTAATATATTATTTTTGTATTATATATATAACTATGAATTTATATTTCAATATTTTTTTAAGTTAAAAGAATGAAATGATTATTTTAGTATAGGTTAGCTTCAAATTTAATAAATAATCAATATATCACACTTAAAGCTTATTTTGTATATAAATTATTATTTTTTTATTATTTTATTGTTTAATTTATTTTTTAATAAACGTTAATAACGTTGCAGGTCTTAAATCATACTTTATTAAAGGTCGTAAATCAGACTATATAACATCATTTACAACCGATTCAATACAGACAAGCGTTTCCCCAATATTAGCATCTCGTCACCGATTAAGTTCCTGTAATAGCCAATCGAAATCTCGCCCACATTATTTACATATGGTGACGAGCACAAGTAATTATCGTATGAAAGCTAACTCTCTTCCAAGTATATTAGATTCTGAAAATGATTGTGAAATTGAAGAAGATGATGAAAAGGAAAATGCTAATAAAAGTCCTACCTCGACTGCAAGTTATGGAAAGAAAAAATCAAAGATTAAACCTTGGCGGTACTTACAGCGACAAAAAACAACTGAAGAAATGACGCCACTCGAATCAGAGAAAAGAAAAAATACTGATATAGAGAATTGTGAAGAAGAAATACAAAATGAAGAAGAGAATTTTGAACAAGTAAGAACATTTAATTATAAAAAAATTATATAATAATTATTAAAGATCAAAAATCATAAAAGTATTGTAATAGTATTGATTTATAATTTACATATGACACTAATATTCCAAATGCGTATTTTTGTGTGCTAATTTTTAAAGCTAATTTAAAAATGTTAATTTAATATTTCAAATAACTTATTTATTTTTATAATTTAATTAATAATTTTATATAATTTACCTTTTTTAACATTATTAATTTCAAGTTCGTTAAAGATTGAAAATTATTCTAATGATTATGATTTCACAGATAACAATTACAAATGGTATAGAAATGGATCCAAATCCTATACCTTCTAGTCCTCTATTAGCTGGCCAAGGATCTCTTAGTCATGCTTCATCAATTTGTAGTAGAAAAGATTCTGGGATTCGAAGTAATAGTAGACGTAGTAGTATACAACAACAGGTATGTTTCGCATACTACTTTTTATCAAAGCTATTAAAATTAATTCTATAAAATTACGTTACACATATGTATCCAATGAATTTACGTTTTAAATTTACAAGTCAAGTTTTATTTATTACTACGTTATTATTAATACATTTTACAAAAGTATAATTTAAATTTCTAATTTACTTATCAAATAGATAAATTTTGTTATTTCATCGTATGATTATATATCAGAAATGTATATATATTTTTATTTTTATTATTATAAACAATTTATCCATAAATATATATATATATATAATGGACACTGTTTACATATAAAATTATAGCTTTTCCTAATGAATGGAATGACTCAAGGAGACTTGTTAGGACATAGGGTTAGTGGTTATTATACATCAAGTTCGACATTAAACTCAACTCATGAACCTTCGTCATCAGTTCCACCATACCCCTTTCCACCTGCTATTACGGATACTTTTGGAGCTTGTTTTCACAAACTAAGAAAACAATCTGATCTCCAATTAATCAGGTGAGCAAAAGCCATGTATTTAATTCAATACAATCTATATATCATCCTATACACGTATACAAAAGTATTTGCCTGTGATAGATCACAGAATTTAATTTTTAATATAAAATATATTGTTATCTAATACATCAATAATTATTATTATATTTTATTATACAAAATTGAATTAGTAGTAATATTTTCTATATTTTGTACAGTATTGAAAAGACAAATTAACATCATTTTATTTGACCAAATGATAGTATAATAGCTTGCAGTTAACTGATACAATATTTTCAGGTGCATTCAAGACAATGTAAGTTCCCAACGTTCATATTTCGTGAAGCCTCCCTTATCTAGTGTGACACTGTTTTTTAAAAACAAAGATATGGAAAAGGAGTATAGAGAAAATGCACACAAAGCAAATGAAGACTTAGGTGGAAATCCGCCAACATTAGCAACTTCTCGCTTCAATACTTACTTTGATATCTTCATATCTGCACTTGTTTACAGTGCAATTGCTATCTCGTTGTTTCTTCTTTGCGAACCAACCATATATTACATTGTCTTTTTTTTCATTGCTACATTAATACAGGTATTTGCTGTATGTCTCTGTGTTCGGCAATTATTTGACCCAAACGCTATGCGTGTTAATTTAGCGCAAAATATTTTTCGATTCTTCTCAAGATGGTATCCTTGGCATGTTTGTGGTGCTATTTTAGTAAGTATAATATCATTTTTATATAGAAAAAAAAATTATAACATTTAAAATTATTAAAATATTTATTTTTTTAGGTTGGACTACCCATTATTTGCATTCTTATGAACTTTACTTGCTCGAATTTCCGAACAAACCTACGTAATTTTGAGTACTACTACAGTTACCTGATATTTGTCGGACTTGTGCACTTTTGCAATTTTACACAATTAAATTGCTGGATGAAAAATTTACTAGTAACAATTGCTGGTGTATTTTTTATTTGCCTTGTGGCTAGTCACGTAATACCACATGAAAATGATGATCCTGCAGGCATCAGCACCACTCAACATAATGCTCGTCTCTTCAATTCAGAAATATTTCTTGACATCAGTCTTTTGCTTTTACTTGTATGCTTTCTCAATCGTGAATTTGAAATTAGTTATAGATTAAGCTTTCATGGAAATGCTGTAGCTGCACGTGATAAATCCCGAGTACAATCAATGAAAAATCAAGCAGACTGGTTGTTACATAACATCATCCCAAAATATGTGGCGGACCAGTTAAAAACCACAGCAAAATATTCACAAAATCACAAGTCAGTAGGAATCATTTTTGCAAGCATCGTAAATTTTAACGAGTTATACGATGAGTCTTACTTAGGTGGTAAGGATTCTTTTTTTATATACAAATTTTAAAAATCCTTATTAATTATTTAAATATTCATATGATGATAAAGTATTATAATTTATAATGGTCATGTTCCAAAATAAGTATTCAGTACTGAATTAATGAAATAAAAATATGAAAAAGATAAAAGTTAGACAAAGATAAACGTGCTGAAAATCGATTTTAGAACGTAGCCAATATATATATATATATATATATATATATATACTACATACAAAAATAATTTCACTAACAAAATTATAATACACATTTATAATAATGATTTTTATTTAATTTTAAAATTATTGGTACCTAATATAATTATTATAACAATTGGAATTCTTAATATAGTTATATATTTAAATATATATCGTTTCTCTCAATTCAATAAAATAATAATTAGATATTAATTATAATTAAGCTAAATAACAAAATAAAATAAAACAAATAATCATTAATAATAATACAAAATGATTATTACTAGGTAAAGAATATCTCAGAGTTCTTAACGAATTAATTGGCGATTTTGACGAACTTTTGGAAAAACCGGATTTTTCAAATGTAGAAAAAATCAAAACCATCGGAAGCACTTTTATGGCTGCTAGTGGTCTCAATCCACAGGTGCGTCAACAAAACGATCATCATTATACGCACTTACATCAATTATTAAACTTTGCCATGGCTATGCACAAAGTTATCTATGACTTTAACCAGGACTTGTTAGGGTTTAAATTGATCCTTAGAGTGGGATTTAATTTTGGTGACGTTACTGCTGGTGTTATTGGTGCTACGAAATTATATTATGACATTTGGGGCGATGCAGTAAATATAGCATCTAGAATGGATTCAACTGGTATTGCAGGACGCACTCAACTGCCCAGCGATTGTGTTAGTGTATTAGAAGATAGATACGAATTTGAGCCAAGGGGTCAAGTTTATGTTAAAGGAAAAGATAATATGAATGTAGCATTACTTGTTGGGAAAAAAGAAAAATAGATAGGCTTTTTGTCTAACCATACGTTGAAATCAACGTAATGATTAAAAAATGACTAATTAATTGTTATGTGAATTTTGGACTTTAATACGTTATTTCTATCAATAATAAATGAACTCAGAAATGGTATGTTTTTACATTAAAAATAAGTTTTGTTGCTTTTCTTTTTCATATTATAACTAGATTAAACAATTAATTTCAATTATTCATTCATTATATTATATATTAACAAATTTTCAATTATTAATATTTAATTAGAGAATGAATAAAATTAAAATTGATAACAAAAAGTTGAATATTATAAACGTCATAAAGTTAACATTATTATTTAAAACTTGTTTATGATATTATTATATATGAAATTTAATAAATATATGTTTTTATAAAATTATTTATTTGCATATATTTTATTAATATTTTGTTTTCAATTAATTTTGTTCACAAAATCCTAATTTATATTCAGTTATTCTGTGTTTATTAATAATCTATAAGTAATAACATTAAAATATATTATATCAACTGTAAAATTAGAAATTTTATAAAAATAATTGCATAGTTTTATTTTTATCAAAAAGCGGACAAAATTTGAAAGAATAATTTCATAAAAATATAAATTAAAATATATTTTTTCAAGTAAATGGTACGATTTAATATATTTAACTTTAAATAAATATATACTAATCTAATACCGCGTTAATTAATTAAAAACAACAAAATGTTTATGAAAATAAATAAGATGTTTTTTTAATAATATATTAATATTAAAAATACATTTTTATAAATGATTATTTGTCAAGTATTCTTATTTATTATTTATTTTAAAATAAATAGTATTTTAATCAAACGTAATATTGTGCAAAATTCATATATTTTCTTATATCACTTATATTTAATAAACATGAAATCAAATTTTCAATATTGTATTGATATAAATTTATGTTCATTCAGAAATGATCTGCATTAACTATAATGTAAAAATGTACATAGGGTTTAAATTAATATCTAATATATTAAATATTTGTTGTGTACTTTGTATACATATATGCCATATATTTAATCTTTAACGTTAATAAACGAAAATTGAACAGTTATTACATATTCAAAATATGAATATTAGTAAAATAAATTTAGTTAAAGATTATACTTTTAAAAAAGCATTTTATATGGATCAAATTTTTTCAGAGAAAAAGTATAACTGTAATAATATTATTTACAAAATATAGAAACACATATAGATAATTTTGGGAACACCTGAGT
>JABFQC010005727.1:0-11383 GCA_022817085.1 Psilanteris sp. ZL-2020 | reverse complement strand
AAGCAGTAACGCTACCCACTGAACCGCCAGTTATAATTTGAAATTTAATTACAGAAGTCTTATTTAAATTGTGCCCCGTGGTTGTTTGTTCGCTTTCTCTTTGTATAATATAATTGATATTAAATTAAAATTATGTCGTTTTGACGTTGTTTATAATACAGAATGCATGATTTATTCCTGATTCTTGAAATAAAAATCATTATTCGCTCATAAGGCGAAATCATACATAAATATCGCATCATAGAATTGAGCATCACTGGTTCTGTGACGTCACGCGGTTCAACGTCAGGCGAGAATCGCGAAGCCGTACGATGCAAGCGCTGCGCATGCGCGTGGTCGTTTCCGCCGAACGCCGCGATCCACGTTCGACATCCGGACGAGAGCCGAATGAGGAACACACCGATAGAGCGTCGGTGTATAGTAGTAGAATCTGGCAGCACTGGTCTTCAAGTCCAGCACATCTGCATTCAACTTCAATAGATCGTTCCTCATCTCTGTGAGATCATTTTTCAGCTCATTTTTTTCGGTTGATAATTTGGAAAAGTATGTTTCCAAATCGGCGATGGTCATTTGACCAGAGGTCGAAGTTGAAGGCTGAGATGAATTAGAAACATTCGTAAGTGATGATGAACGTCTTATTCGGCTACAAAGGTTGTAAGCTCCGTTCTGCATCAGTAACAAATTCTTTGCACAAACAGAATGATGACTGTACCATATTTAACACGGATAGTCTTCTTGTAACCGGGTTTAAATGGTCCCTGACAAGCAAAACACTCATTCAAAGTGGACGCCATCATATCAAATTTGATTAACTAAACAAAGTCAAATAAATAAGTTATTACAATTATGACAGTCTATTCTCAAAAGAAAGGCTTCCGAAGATTCCCAAGATCGGGCGGTGTAAACAGCTCGTAGTACAGTAAAGTTAAAAGTGTGGACCCGGCTTAAGATTGTCACAGTTTAAAAATATCAAATAGATATATATAAGAAAAAATATTGTCAATAAAGTAAAAAATAGAATGTCAAATGGGTCCAGACAACGATGGGCAAGACTTCCCACACTTTACTGGTCAAGGTTATGATCAGAGCAATCTAAAACAGCCAAGTTAAATCCAGTCTAGAAGTGAGGTTAATTGTTCCAGTAGGTGGTAATTCAGCTCAAAATAAGGCAAGAGCTCAAAATCGGAAGAAAACTCAGCCAGCAACAGGTCCAGAGATAAAGCGCGGGTTGATTCGCAATCAATAAATCACAGCAATTTAAGAAAAGCAGTTGAAAAAGTATGCAAAATAGGGGTAACAAAAAATCAACTGTATACACTATCACAATATCCAATTTTAATAAGATTTTAATAAAAATTTTAATTTAATTGTGACATTTTTTTAATATGTTATTAAATTAATTTTTTTACATTTTATAAACAATGATGAAAATGATTAAAATATGTAAAGATATTAATTTTAATATTATAAAAATAAAATAATTTTCATTTGCGTTTATTATTATTTAAACAAAAACAATAAATCTTATTAATGCAATTAATTAATTAAACGCAATCCACATTATCTAATATGCTTCTACTATCTTCACGTAAATCGTGCGTTGCGACGTACGTCGCAGTCGAGAATACCCCCCCCCCCTACATTAATCCATAATAATTCCGTTTCAATCATGTATATGTTGATTTCTATATTGACGGTAACCTTGTCCAAACGCACGGCGGTTTAAATAAATGTGTTACAACGTGCAAGTTTTGTACGCATAACAGAAATTTCCTTGATTCCTTGAAGATAAATTTGTTGACGGGCTGAATGTATCCCTGCATATTCACAGTATACTCCGTATTTTTACAAATTTCTTAAAGTATTGTTAATATATTCGACGATGATGCAAAATTTAATTAAATTAGATTTAAAAAAAATTAAGCAATACGGATATTTACATAAATACCACGAGTTTATTTATTTAAACATTGAAATAACCCCGCTGATTAAATAATGCAATTCTCTGATTAAATAATGCGATTCCAATTCTCGTCAATGCCAATCGAATTACCATTTTCCATGAATTTTTCATTGGCGCCATTCAATGAAACTAAACTTTTCATAAGACTCGTGATATTTCGATAAAAAATTATATTTTTATTTCGATCTATTCTCACACCATTTATTTCATATCGTATTTCCCTAAACATATTGCATACAACATTATTAGCGAGATTTGTAGAAGTAGAGACTGCATTTGCGCTCGTTGCGCAAATAATATTATTTACAAAATAAATAATATTATATTATAATTATATATTATAATATAATATATTATAATAAATAAATTAATAAAATAATAAAATTTTTGAATCGCAATGCGTATTTCGTCATCAATCAAGAAACTGGACGAATTGTACAGTTTATGAGCGTGAATGCGTAATACTTCATCCTGTACGATCGGTGATTGAATTTCCAAAATATCAGTCATGTTATTTCTTCACACGCAAACTCAAACTTTGCAAAAACTTTGTGTGTCGCGGTGTTAACTTTACCGCGGATTTTTTCTTACTGATAGATTTTTCAAGAGCATTTCAGTTTTATAGCTTTTTATATTATTATTAACAAATACTGATTTCAAGTTATCTCACGGTTATTGTTTCTCCTCTAAAATTAATTAAATCAACCACGCAATGTTGCGAATGATCAATTGAGCTCATGACGTTTAGAAGATAAAGGACGTGCGACGGTAATTCCAAGATCTTAAATCCCGGCGGAACATTTGGAAAAAATCTATCGATTGTATGCACTTTATTGTTCCCGACATATGCATCGCTGATTATGTTGAATTAAATTCGTATTGAATTAATTTTCAAAATACGGTTTTCAAAATAACAGTTTGAACAAACCATGAAACTCGGTTCTCTCGTCAACAAATAGGTCTGATAATGAATCATTTGGTTTAAAATATATTCGTTTATCACAAATAATATAACACTTGAGCGTATTGTTATTCGGTCGCAATTCAATGTTCAAAACTTTGCTTCTTCAACCTAAACCTATACATCAGGGATAATACGAATGATATATACGATCACGTGAATACCGATATGATATTTGAAGAATTTAAAAAGATGTGTTTACATCGTAGGAATGATGATAAATTTGGTTTTATTGTAATCGATAAAGATAGTGATATTAATAATAGTAGATGTAGAAGAGGTTTTGATTGTTTTATAAATGCAATTTTGTAAATAGTTGAAAAATAACCGTACTATTGTAAACATGTTAGAAGAAAACGAAAAACAACGTTTGCGAAAAATTAGCGATATAATTCGAAAAAAATTTAAATCACCAAAATTAAACAGAGTGTTGCACGCAGAAACGGAATAATGTGTTTCAACCGATTGTAACCTAAAAAATTAATCGATTTATCACAAAACGCTCCAATTAAAATTAAACAAGAAAAGCAAGATATTAAACCTGACCCCGATTCAGAACTATAAATACTCGTAAAAGAAATATTAATGCAGATTATTGCGATGATATTGACTATTATGAATACCTTGATAAAAAGCAGAAATTAAATGTTTATAATGAAACATTGGTAAAAAATTACTTGCTGAAATTGAAAAATAAAAGTCAAAATTTTGATCAAATATACGGCGTTCGAAATCTTGTCTAAGGATTAATGATTGGAGGTCAGACCGATCTTATACATTCAGAGTCAGACATTCAGAGAATGGATATACACCAAATTGGATAACGGAAATATTTACCGTACGTTATGTTAACGAAACCTATCCAGTTACTTACAAACTGAAAGAATTATTAAAAACGAAAAATGCGAATGCATATCTTATTTATTATATATAAATTAATTATATTATATATATATTAATTATATAAATTAATTATAAGCATAGGTTCTTTAAATAAAAATACATTTAATGTAGTTTATTTATTAACATAAGTTATGTGTACTTATATGTGTACCTTATAATAAAACCACAAATAGTGGCTATCATATTACATGATAGAAATTGTCTGTTAATTGGTCGAAAAATACACCTTTATAATTTATATTTATTAATTTATTTCAGTATCATACAAGGATATTACAATTTTTAAAATCGATAAACCTAACAGTATAGAATTTTGATTCTACATATACAAGTGCTAATTTTTGTTTATCTATTATTTTTTTTAATATCATCATGTCATCATGTCAGGCTCCTCTTAAAAAGACTTTGCCACTCGGTGGTAAAAATGAAGAAATTTCGGCTTCGTAAATAATAATGTTAACAACAATCCGCCGCCCAAATCTGGTGTTAACTGTTTTAATAAGGTACTCTTTTCCTTTCTCCAATTCCGGCAATCTAATAGTTTTTTTTTAATAGTAATAGAATTTTTTTTAAATTATTGATCATATTTGTCTGTAATTAAAAAGTAATAATTAAGTAAATAAATAAAGTATGCATTTGCAGTCGTTGTAAATATTTTGGGATATATGTTCAACGTTTAACATTAGATTATATACTTCAATAATTGATTATAAACTGAATAATATTCATGAGATTTTTGTATTATTTATACTAATTCAGATATATGTATATTTTGTATATGTGTATAGATGAAAGGTGGGGGTTGATTCTTACATAAGAAATGTAGAAATTTAACATTAGTTATATCTATTTATCCTGTTCGCGATCGCTATTTGATTAGACTTGTAATTTTAGATTTGAAATAAATAAGCAATTTTGTATTTGATCGATTTTATTTTGATTGAAAACCGGTCTTGTCTTGTGACGTCATTGAACGCACGTGTGCGCGAAAATTTGAAGTTAGTAGAAATAGTGAGGCGGATCCGCGGGTCCCCTCTTACCGATTACATGTGCGCGCGATCGATGCGCGTTATCATTCGCGGGGTCACGACTTGGTCGCACGCGCTGTCAAAAGAGAGTTCGTTTTTAGTCTTTCGGTTCGCTCAAGTGGAGCGACGTTTTGGCCGTTATTTTGTTTGCGTGAGCACAATTTGAAGCAACAACTCGCTTAATGTGGAGCGAGATTTATGCTAGGTTTTTGGTTTGACTCAACGAGGAGGTTTGTACAAGGGAGGGTTCTTTTTCCTTTCCCATTTCCCCCTCAAGTTATTGAGTAACCTTGCCTTATTTTCCCTTAAAATTCGGTTGAGTTATCGCCGACTTTCTTGCTCATCGCCGCCGTGTCGCAGCAGGTGATGAGTTCCTTTTTTCCATTATTTGGGAAGTTTTATTAGTTGACAAATATATGATTTTAATTGTATTGACTTGTGATTATTTGTTTGTGTGATTGACGCATGTATGTTGATTGGTGTGACAGTGTCTGTCACATTTCAGTCAGTATGTGAATCATTTGATTTAAGTGTTAGCGTTGCGTCAACGCATTTTGCATTTGAATCGAGCGATTTTCCAGCGTGTCGCTGATGTAATTGCTCTTCAAATTTAGAGTTTCTTTTATCAGCTAAATAGCTGATTTATAAGCGAATGTTTTTTTGATTTTATAATTTGATAACTTTTGTAAATTTCTTTATTTTATTAATTTGACAGCATTATAGTTTGAGATCTGTGGAATACGATTAACGTGTTTCACAGATACAAACCAAACAAGCAGTCTAACATTCTCTTTTTATTTTTTTTTATTAATTATTAATTGATTAGAGTCATTCGACTAGCGTCTAGTCGATTAATTTTTAATATAATAACGCACATATCCGTATGTGTGAAGATGAAAAGTGGGATAGAATCGTATATTGGAAAGGTAAAATATGAAAATAGTGTTGTTTATTAATCAGTGTACAAAAGGTCATTAAATATGTCGCTTCAAATAAATAAATTGAAACTCATTCGGGAAGAAATGAAAAAACGACATGAATGTCAACAAAAAATTGAAAACGAAGCTAGAATCTCAATTGATGAATCTAGTAATCGCGTAAAGTGGCAAGAAAATGACCTGAAATGTCAGCTTCGACGGAAACAATCCTTATATCAAAATCAGTTGACTAAATGAAGAAAGGATTGAATCTTCGTATATCGATAATAAACGATTCTGTATTGAAGAAGGGAATGGAGTCGGGAATGAAGCAAATGAGGCGTAAATTACATCGTAAAATACATGTAATTGAAAAAATTATACCCAGCTCCGAAACATGTTATTGGGTGAACATGAAAGTTCGGATGATTTCAAGTGCTATCTTTTGGGATGACAATGTGACAAGAAGAGAGAAAAATTCAATTGTCGAGAGCATCATACTCGGCGATCAGTCGGATACATCCGGAGTTAAAGACGTCAAACCAGAGCTGGAGGACAGTTTCGCCGATGAGCAATAAGGTAAAATTTTATATTATATTATTTTTTTTATTTCATTTATATATTAAACAAGTAATAATTTATTTATTTCTGTTTTACAGATGATTGGTGTAAACAAAACATTTAGTAAATAAGAATGAATAAAGTATTTAAATAAAAATACTATTCCTGTGTATCATTGTGTTTCCTCTTATATTCAAGTATGCATAAGTATAAATTTATAATTATAAATATTTTTTTATTGTTTAATTGATTACATTCAATTAAATAAGGTAAGTAAATTATAAACAATTATTATTATAATTTCCATCTTAGTATAGTAGCGATCTTAAAAATTCGATTATTCTGAAGAAATAGGCACAAATCAATTACAAGAAATATAGATATGCTGAAAAGTATACCATATTTAATAACTTGAGGTTATGTAGAAGTTATGTAGAGTTTTATCTAGGAGAGATTTCAAATGTTACAACGAAAAAGATGAAAAATCTATGCGATCTAATATCAAAATCTTTTGGAAATACATGAATTCATATAGATCACAAAACGCACTCCCTAATCTGATGTATTTTGAAAATGATGTCTTTACTGCTGACAGAGGAATTATTAATGCATTTCCTAACTACTTTAAATCTTACCTGTTAAACATTACCTGTTTTTATCAATGATGGGAAATATCATTTTGAGAGTATGAGAGTACATCATTGTTGTTTTCTAATGTAGAGTTTACAGTTAATGATATATTTGATTTAATTAATAATCTCGATATTAGAAAAAATGCGAGATCTGATGGTATTCCACCAATCATTGTAAAGGGTTGCAAATATGTATTTACTTATCTTTTGAAACTTTTATTTGATCAATCATTAACCGAAGGCAGATACCCCGATTGTTGGAAATCTGCATTTATAGCTCCCATTCATAAATCCTGGGATAAACATCTTATTCAAACTTATAGACCAATATCATTGATGAGCATAATTCCAAGACTATTTGAAGGTATCATCGTTACAAAAAGTAAACCTCTAATTTTACCTTTATTATCTGATGAGGAACATTTGAGCAGGTTTCTATGATAGGCGTAATACTGAAACTAACCTGACAGTTTATACTCAATACTTGATGAATTGACTAAATACAAGGTGTACTTTTTTACTTGCCAAAAGAGCTTGATATAGCTGCACTTTGGTAGGCATCATCAAAACTGTATGATATTGATACGACTCCTTGTGCTTTTTGTCAATATAATTTCTAAGATAATGACATAGAGTGGATTAAACAGTTAACGGATAAAAACAGGATAGTTATCTCATTATTGTTTAAGAGAAAAGAATTTTGAAAAGAAAGTACGCATAAAAAAGCTTGCTAAACATTGCAAGCTTCTCCTATTAACTTTTAGGAGAAAGTACAAAGTTTAATTTTTAAATGAGAAATAATATTATTTTACAGCTATTCTAATTTAATCATATTTGTATATAATTGTATTTATTATAATATATACAATTATTATATATATTTATTATCAAATAAATATTCTATTATAAAGTTTATTTTTCCAGTTTAATTATTCTATATATATATGCTCCTAAATATTTGTACGATATATTCCTATAATATAATTATTATAAGTTTTGTTAATATTAAATTATTACATATATTATCATGTTTTTTTATAATTAAATATTATTTAATTTTAATATAATTATTTTATTTTATTTATACATTATAAAATATATTATAAACTTTTATTTAACAACATATTTTTTCATATACAGTAACTTATAATCAAAACTACATTTCTAGTCAAATTACGTAATTTTTTATTCTTAATAAAATCTACATAATTTATTTCATATAATTGCATTTTATACCTTTGATATATTTCAATCATCGATCGGTAGATTTGATGGTGCAGCCCTCTGGTGAACATAGACGCGTCACACGAACAAGAACGCGTCACACGCGTAAACGCGTCACGCATACATCACACGATAACGACACCGCTTCCTCCCGCGCCGATGATCCCCGCGCCTAGCGTCGGGAAAATCAACACGCAAGGAAACAAAATAAAAGTGTCGAAATTAAGATATGCTAAAATAAAACTCAAATATTTTAAATTCGAAATTAAATTCGATTTTTCTTTTTCTTTTTTAGCATAAGAATAAGTGACCAAAATTAAGATAAATTTGATTAATCAGGCATAAAAAAAACAAATGAATGGTTAAGCCTGATTTTCAATGTAAAAGAAGAAGGTTCATGAAACTAAACAAATAGCGACTAATTAGAGAATTTAATTATAATAATAATAGTAAGTCAAACAAATTGATTCAAAATAAAATACTAAAATTTGATTTGGTTCAAAAACATTAATACATGAGGTGAAATTTTTGTTTAAATGAATAAAGTTAAATTAATAATGAATTAATATCAATGTTGCATGTTCAATAATTGATTAAATAAATAAGATAAACAAAATAAAATATTGAAATTTAATTTAGTTTAAAACACTAATACCTAAGGTAAAAATTTATTTAAATGAATAGAGTTGAATTAATAATGAATTAATATCAATGTGGCATGTTTAATAATTGATTGAATAAATAAGATAAATAAAATAAAATATTGAAATTTAATTTAGTTTGAAACACTAATACATAAGGTACATTTTTGTTTAAATAAATAAAGCTCAATTGATAATGATAAATTGATTCGAGATTTAATATCGTAAATGAATGATGAAATTAGTTAATTAGATGAATAAGATTAAGATAAAATGTAAAAAGGAATTAATTAATGACCACGTGGTCGGAGATTAATTGATAAAAAATTGTAAACTAAAATTTTTTGTTCAATTTTCGATAAATGTAACGGAGTATGATCGATGGGGAGATCAGTTAACATAATTGATGCGCGGGTCAATTGTTAATGAACAATTAATAATATCTCCAGTTATCAACGATCAAAATAGGTCATGTGGGGTATTAAATAAAAGGATTTTTTATATAATTTTCATTTTTCATATCTTAAAACTTGTAACTATTTTGATTTGTTAGAAAAAGGTCATTTTCTGGTCGTTTCGAGCTTTCTAGAAGAAATTTCGAATGATAACAGAATTTGACCTTCAAAAAGTGTATATAAAGCGAGGTGAATTAGCATAGGGCATTAGTCTTCGAAGTGACTTCAGTATGTGTAAGTATGTCTCCTTATAAATTTTCTCTGGTCTGCTCCTTCCCGCTTGAGGACTTTTGCCCGAAACGGCAGGGTCTTCCTGTAGGAGGTTAATTCGGCCGACAACAACGTTGTTCCTTATTGTTTAGCCCGAAACGGCTGGCAATAGGGACAAAACCCGTTGTTGCACACTGAGAGAGTGGCGGCGGGACCCGAGATATTTCGCCCGAAACGGCGGGTGTACGGAGGTCCTTTAAGGCACTTGAGGTGAGCATTTTTTGGCACTTCAAAGGGGAACATCAAAAATTTCTCATTCGAATGAGCTGATTGGGTTGCTTTTTGGCTGAGGATTCACCCGAAACGTCATCACGAAACATCGTCTGGTCGAATCATTCACATAGCTCAGGTGGAACGAATAATCGAATCAAGAAATGATGCGAATACGAGTGATAGTTCAGGGAGGTGAGTCATTCGTACTAGTGATAATAAAGTTTTATTTAAAATAGTTTGTGATCGGGAATAGTCCAGCCTGAGCCCTCCAGTTATAGATATACTGTGTAACCTGTCACCCGGAACAGGTTATGTGATCCGCGAATAAACACGTGAATCGATTGACTGATCGATTCACGTGTCGTCGATAGGAGGTCACGGCCGAGAGCCACGCGATGGCGCGTCGATGACCGATTCCGCGTTATCGGTATCGCGACGCGACGCAGCGCTGTGCCGCGCGATGTCGCGCTCGGCGCGGCGAAAATTTTGAAAATGTAGTTGGCAACTGACCGCAACCGTGATCGTGTGCGCTCCTTCCGTTCCCCTCCGAGTTTTATTTTGAAAGTTTGTTTTTCGCGTGTGCTAGCGGCCCTCCATTTGAGTTTCGCCGTGAGTTCGCGAAGCGCGAAAAAGTTATATTAAGTGCCAAGGCACTGCACTTAGTGCCCCTTTTAACCCCTTCTTGTGCCCCCTTTTTCAGCCCCCCTTGTTTGCCCCTTTACCCGGAACCTTACCCGGACCTCAACCCGAAACCCAGCCGGATTAATTAAGGACACCGGAAGTAGTAAGTTTGGTTTGTTTTATTTATTTATTTGTTGGTAGTTGGCGCCGTGCGCCGTGTTTTTGTAAACGCGCCGGGCGCTAACTTTTCGCGCCATTAACTGTGTTCGCGACGCGGATAAAAACCTGTTTTCATCCCTTTTACAATTAGTTGTCCCACCCTTTATTTATTGTAAGCGGCATCCGCGGTTACCGCTCGAAAGAGACGTACCGCGTGACAACAGAGAGCTACATATATACAGGTAAAAATATAAAATCCAAACTCATTAAATTATCTTTAAAAAACACAAAACCAAACTCAAATATACAAATTAAAATATGCATGTTTATCAGTATAATATGTATTGCCCAATTTTACTAATAAAACGGACAATAGATTTTATGATTATATTATACGAATATATTAAGATATTTGTGTTACTATGGATGACAAAATTATAGCAATTATGTGTCCACATTCTTACCAGTATTACTTGAATAATATACAACAAAAATTCATTGTTTTCATTAAAAGGATTTATTCCATAAGTGCATTTTTTTAAATGAACGAAACAGTATCAAATTATACTTACCCTTTATGGTTACTTGTATTTCTAATTATATTTTGAAACGACTAGTTGATTGACTAATTGATAAAGAAAATAATTTAATTAACCCATTAAGGCCCAAGGTTCCCACAGGCATGAAGGTCCAAAACTGAATACGGGTTTCATAGCATGAACAAAAAAAAAGTGACCCCTATTTTTTTTTTGGCATTTCCATTTGTTTAAACATTAATTGTTTAAACAATTGGGACTAAATGTAGAAATATTAAAAAACTAACGATGCCAATCGA
>JABFQC010005726.1:0-11385 GCA_022817085.1 Psilanteris sp. ZL-2020 | reverse complement strand
CGTGACGCGTTGACGCGTGTGACGAGTCTACGCGTGTGATGCGTTCGCGCTCGTGTGACGCGTCCGCGCCCGTGTGACGTGTCCACGTGTGAGCATGTGGCCCGTGGGGCTTCGGTGGCATGTGGGCACGTTACACACCCCCCCGTGATGAAGTGAGTCTCAATCCGCTTCATCAATTATTCCTGGTAAATTAAGCGACTCATTTCTGGATTTAAATGGTTATATTTTCTATAAAATACAAAAGGAAACAGAAGATACGGAAAAGTCTATAATTAATTAAAATTTCAATTTTATTTTTTTTTTTTTTTTACTTTTATTTATCCGTAAACTTAATGACGTCATTTTGCTGTCACGAAGCAATTCGCAAAAGTGACGTTTTACGACCGGCAGTCAATCTTGTTCGTTTATTTTTTTATTTTGGAAAAAAAATCCAATTACCTTTGTCGCGTCGCGTACAAAACGAATGATTTGTTTATTTATTAAGAATTTAATCGACGTTAAAATTAACGGTGACTTTGAAATCGTCGTTGGATATGTTGGAATTATTGAAGTAAAAAAAATCCACCATTTATCGCCAACAGAGACATAAAAAAAACCCTCATGGACTCTAATTATGTTTAGTAGGTCCAGATGGGGATTAAAAATGGGGCATTCGTATTGCACCGACGGCAATCTAAACCGAAACAGATGAGTAACGTCGTAGCGAATTTCGTCACTGTTTGCATGCCGTAATTATATGTGTTGTTTAAACGTGCATTACACCCAGGAGTGCGTACGAAATAGCTAGCCATTTTTGCGGGTTCCCAGTCGTAAATAAATTCAAATTTAGCACGACTCGGAGCCTACGTTCACCACTGGCTGATCGATCCATGATTAAATTTTGTTGAAACGGATCGACGCAGTTTTTAGCTTGGAATGACTGGCTGATATCGCAACGCTTACGATCGCCTCGTAAATCGACTGATGGACGTAAAGAATGTTCTTGGTACGGAAATCAATCGACGACGATGATCCATTTATTGTTTACTTTCTCGACGCACTCGCGCTTCCTTTGAATGAGCTTTGCATCTTGGCACGCCGTTAGCCCCGCTTTTGGACCATTAACCGGTCCGTCTAAAACACCGTCCAATCTCGTCCCAATGTCACAATAGACCTTTCCCATTGTCCCAATTAAAATGCTCCATTTGTCCCAATAAATAGCAAGAATCTTTGTTTGTTATTGTTAGGAGTATCGTTATTATTATCATTTTAATTGTCATTACTATAATTATTGTTATCATTATGATTATTATTGTGAAAATTGATAAATTTGTAGTACTTTGACGTTGAATTCGATCACGCACGGTATATAAACAATTGCACGAATAGTCGAAGAAAAAACTACCTTATTTACCATTTCGGCTTTTTACCATTTCAAGATACTGAAAATCAACATGGCGGAAAATAAGTGGTACTTGTATCATAAGTATGCGTTCGTGGAAGATTTTGTTCCAAGGTAAACACAACAGTTTGTTTTGTTTTGAGTGTGTAATGTAAACAAATAGGGTTTAAATAAATAGAAAAACAAGTGTAAACAGAAATAAGTAAACAAACAAACAAACAGTGTGACTGAATTAACGCGAATAAAAAGTGTACGACGATTATAAACAAAAGTGGTTAACAAGTCCTTGTGAAAGCACCAAAAACGCACAAAAAGAACGTAATTTTTTGAAAGTACATTAATACATTAATACATAAAAGTAATATGCGAAAATGGAGAGCTTCCAGTGTGTAAACATTCGCAGACGTCGCTTTTTTTTTGTTCATTTGATCGCGACGTTTTAAAACAATTTTCTTACAAGCACACGAGACCGCAATAATCGGACGCTGTCGGCCGAATACTAATATTTCCCGGCAACTCGATATTTGTTTAACTCAATTCCGTCGCGCATTCGTTATTCATGCCGAAATGCCCCTTTAATATTCTTATTAACATCGCGCGCTTTCGCATTATGAATTGCATTTTATTTGCAAATTTAATTCCCGAAATTGTAACTTCGCGGGATCGAAATTCAGATCCTTGAAGCGATTTGAATAAAAGGAAATCCATTTTCATTCATAGCAAATTATATTGATACGGATTGCGAGGCCGGAATCGCATCGACTCGCGGGCATTTTTATTCGCCAATTTCGAGCATGCTCTCGCCACTTTTGAAAGCCCGAACGCTATTTGACGCAATTAAAGACTCTTTGTGCGGGCATTCGGGCCACAAAATGTATGCGTTCGAACGCGCGATATGATTGGTCGGGAGATCCGTGGCGGCGAGCCGCGCCCGGCTTTATTAAAATTCCGCGTTGCGGTTCGATAAAATCTTATGCAAATTCATTAATAACTTCGCTAACGATACCGCGGGTGCCTTAAAATATGCTCTGTTGTTTCGTCGGCAACTTGGTCGCGAATTTCGAAATTCAAATTTCATTACGTTCTGTTGCGACTCGCGCACTTTAAACTTAACATCCGTCCGGTTTGAAGTAATTAGAACGATAAGAAATAATTGTAAGAAACGCGAGCGTACCCTTTCGTCGACGAACTTGTCCGGAGCTAAGTGGCGCCGCATAATGCTGTTTATGCAGATTTGCGAGCGCGCCGCTCGTCAGACAATGAAACCAAAAATTTGATCTTAATTCGCGAAATAAGTCTCGCGTCGTCGCGTGCTTTCGTCCAATTAGCGCGGCGCTGCAAACGAAGCTCGCGTCGGGATAAAAATGCGCGTACCAGATTAATGTCGGCCATTTTTTAATGCCGTTTCAACCAATTAGCGAATTAAACTTATGAAACGCGAGTCGCGACTTCGTTGCGCTGTATGCTTCGTAACAATTCGACGCGCGGCACGTACCATTCAGGCAAATATTTCTGTCTACTTTAAGGGCAGCGTTGCATCGCAAGTCCCATTGCATAATGCACGGAGAGTACTTGAATTACGTAGTTTTGCTCGTCAAACATTTCTCCTGAAATTAAAGTAATCAAACGCTGATTTGAGTTGGAGAAAGTGTACAGTGGTGGTTAGAATCGAGTCTTTCCATAAATTAGTAAGTGTTTCAGTATCATTTTTTGTGGAAAGCTTAACTTTGGTTTGCATTTATTGGTGGCCATTTTGTTTCAAGGATTAAAATAAAACTCACCTTTTCATCGTAATATAAATATGCCGGTTCCTATAAGACATAACTATTTATAATGATATTTTTCGATCAGATGGTTAATTTTGTTTGTGTTGATTTCATGATCATAACATAAATGACCTTGTTTGTTCTGTATTAAATAATAATGAAAATTTACGATCAAAAGGTCATCTTTGTTTGTTTTGATTGCATGATCAAAATATAACGGATTTTCCCGTCGTGATATTCTTGTTATTATATATCAAATCATAATTGAAAACTTGCGATCAGAAGATCATCTTCGATTTGGTTGATTTAATTATGACAACATAACTGACCTTTAAATCGTAATATTAATACGCTTTGTTTATTCTACAATTTACAATAATATTTAATATAACCAGAAAGCCATAAAACGTAAAACAAATAGAATTAAGTCGCGATAAGAAACACATACATTTCTGAAAGAATCAAAACAGAATATGCGGCGCCACAAAATAAACATTGCGCGACATATTCACACTGAGAGTGAGTGTTCGGAGTTGCATCAAGCAACACTTCGTGCGCCGATCAAGACACGTTACGCGAATTCGAAATGTTACGAGAAGTACATCGACGCAGCGTCAACGTTACACGAACTTTCTCAATGCTGTAACTCCGCGTTACCAAAATACGGTGCAACCGTGTTTAAGTTCCACGACACGTAACGGCAGCGTTAGAATAGCGTCGACCAATCACAGCATCGGTGCTCTGATTGGTGCGGCGGTGTTACTTCTCCTTCACTGTACCTAGGACTCGGAGTTGCCAGTACACTTGAGACAGAAATAGCAGCGCGATTTTCCCAGCTATCTATTTACCCAAGTGGGAAAATCGTCCAATGAAGGATAGAGCTACAAATCTGGCATCACTGCTAGGACTGAGCAGGGGTCCTGTGAAAATTCCCGCGGAATCACTTTCGGTACTCACATACGCAATATACTCAGCTATATGCCCAATGACGAACGCTATAAGATGCTATAAAGCGCGATAAGCCACTCCGGAAGAAACTGAAAATAATGTTTATATTACAATGGCCGAATACCTTTGAAGTCCGCTGGTTTACGTCATATTTTACCATCAAACGGTCATTTTGGATTATGTTGATTTCACGATCAAAACCAGACCTACGCAACGTTCTATACGTAGACGCAAGAACAAAGTTTCATGGTTTGTCTAAAAATTCGCGGTGGCGCCACGTGTGCAATCGTCTTGTTTACGACACACACCAGTTGACGGTCTAACCTAATTCATATTAATATTTCATACAATTATGTATTATATATAATATAAATTTATATAAAACGATTTTTATTTTAATATTATTATCAGGTAATGTAATGTTTTTATATTATTTTCAATATGTGTAAAATTAAGTATTATATGTATTAATCAAATTGAAATAATGAAAATATAAAATATATAATGTGTAATATAATTTTTAGATTACTTTTAAATAATTTCATGAGTACAGTATAGTGAGAAAATCTTGCCGAACTAATACACTACACAGAGAAAGCAACACAGTAAAAATTATCGTGATTTTCACGGTAAATGAAAGTAATTTGGGTTACAAGATAAAAAATATGTTGATATTGTTGACATTTTAATTTTTTTCACATAATTATTCAAATCAGAACAATAATTTTTACCGTGCTATTATTTACAAACAGAGTTTAAGTATATATTAAATAATTTATATGACTATTTATAAAGTGTAACTATAATTTATACCGTGCTCAGGTACGGGGAAAAAAATTACTATACCAGCACCTTAAATTAAATATGCTAGCACCGGAAAATATTAAATCAAAAATGTATCTAAACAATAACCTCTCGTCGTTGCCTTTCACTGATGTTTATGTGCAAATTATCTGATACAACTAATTTGTCTTGTGCTGGCACGGTAATTTTTATTTTGTTTTGGTTACGATATTTTACGTATCAAACATCTTAACATAAACCTACATAAATTTAATTTTCAATGTTAACCTCTTATTCCTTCTGTTTACCAAATATCGCGGTCAATTTTATAAGAAATTCGCCGTAAATTTTACTGGATTTTTCTCTCAGTGTAATGCCGCGACCACGTTTTTTTCGACATTACATGGCCACGATTTCATTGTGAGTCGCATAGGCCTGATCAAAACATAAATGATCGTACTTGAGTGATGTTGTATTTATTCCACATCAAACCATTATAGAAATGTACGACCAGTAAGACATCGAGTCCACGATATAAAACATAACTGACCCTCTCATCTTTGATACTTTGTTTACTCTTCAGCATCGCGTAATTATAAACAAACGCTCGGAAGGTCATGTTTGTTTTCGTTAATATCCGACGCGCCTTTGTTTTGCTCGGAAGCGTCGAATTGAACGCAAGGGCGCCCTCGCTTCCAACGACCCGAATCGTGCAAGCATTTTAATTACGCGCGTAACTAACGCGCGTGATTAAATCCGTGTAACAAGTAGTCTTTCGCCGAGTTAATAAACAAGATGCCGAACGTCGTATTGATACCAGGATTACGCGGAGTGATGGCACTGCGACAAACGAAAGTCCGCCCGGGACGGCGCAAAGGACGGCGTAGTTTAGTGAGCGCAGTTACGTATTAAACATCAGTCGTGTGAGGTTTCAAAGGGCTTCGCTTTGAGAGCCTCGTCGCGCATCGAGCGATAATGCCGCGGTCTCTCGGTCGGGGCGCGCGTGCACTCAAAAGCGAATCTGGCAATCCAATTCATCTTCCGGCAACGAGACTGCGGCTCGTGCAGAATCTTATCGGCGAACGATATTTAATTGGACGACCGCGTAAACTCCATTTGACGCGGACCGTTTTACGGCTGGCTAATTGCGCCGGCCGTAAACCAATCGAACGTCGGCGTCGTTAATTCCGAAGAGCGCCGAGCTTTTCGCCGCGATCGCACATATTTGCGAGGCTGCGTTGTTCGGCCGGCAAAGCAGAGGGGCAGTAAACGTGTCTTATTTTCAGACGCCATTGTCTTCCCTCGGGACTCGGCAGCGACTTAATAAAAGACCCGCGCGCGTCTCATAATGAGACGCCTGCCATCTTGAATGCGGATGAATACAGTTGTTGGATTAACGGCAGATTATTACTCGGGATGGTACTGAAAACATCGCGGGGATGAGTTCGGATCGCTTAGTCCGTATTTCCGGTACCAAAGGTCTACTTCTTTCGAAGGTAGACGTACGAAATCGTCTTGCTTCAAGACATTCGGCTTTGATGCAGTAATGTTGTATTTGATGTTGTAATTTGGTATGAATTAAACTTAATTTAAGATACGCGTGCCTTTATCAAAGGTAATTATGAGACATTTGATTGTCTTGTATGAAGATTATAGTGTCTTAAAGTAAGACATTCGTAATACTTATTTTATAAGGGTTCTTTCTAGAAGGGTCTTCTTCGGTGAATATTCATGAAAGTGTCTTACTTTAAGACCCCCTTTTCAGCGCGGAGCCGAACGTAATAAACGTTTCTTAGTTTAAGACGACTCTTATTTATGACATCCGTGCAAATTGTATTAGGTTTTAGTTTAAGATATCCATAACACTTTATTCAGCCGAGTTCTGATCGGATTCTAGTGAATTAATAACAGACGCACGTGTGTCTGAAAATGAGATATATGGCATTTTCAATTAAGATTTTAATAAATGAAGAAAAGTGTGTATCATTGACATAATAGACTTATACTGTAAAAAAGTATAGTTGCGGATATTGATTATAAGAAAAATTTTTTACGAATTAATTGTGTTTGAATATAAAAAACTGAAATTATTGATTTTAAATGTACTGGGCACTTTACCGCAAATAATTTTAGATCTTTCTTCAAGAAACAAGTGATAAAATTCCTCATAAAACGAGAAAAAAGATCCTAAAATTTTCTCCAATATTTACACGGAAAGAAATATATTGATTAAAATTATTATTTATTGTTAATACAGTGTGGATTTACTTTATTTATTGTTAACAATATAATTGTAACTTATTCATTATGCTTTATTTAAAAATACTCAAAAAATACATTATTTTTTGAAGGCGTGTTATTATTAAATACATAGTCGCTTAATATAAATAGTAATATATGATATATAAGAACAAATTGCAAAAGTGGTTTTAAAGAAATTACTATCCTAAAAATAATAATTTGTGATTTAGCGATAATTGACATTAGCGAGATTTATATTATATTATATTATATAATAAAATATTGCAAATACTTGTTTTGAATTCATTCTTAAATTCAAAAAATTATTTATTTATATATTCATGAGATTTATTTATTTAATTGATTTAATGTATAAGTTATCATCTTTAAAATAAGAAATGCAAATATTAAATGAAGGTTGAAATAATTTATGTATAATTACGAGTATGGTGAATTACGAAGAACATTATTTTATATTTTAATTATTCTAATATCTTGGATTTCATCTTTTTATTTATATATTTTATATTTACCTGTTTTGTATTATAACATTTTTTACCATGATATACACGTCAAATTTAAAAATGTCGTATAAAAAAACAAAAGGTTTAAACACAGATTAATATTAATATGAATATGCACATACCATTTTATTTACTAAACTTAATCTGAAGAAGCCTAATCAATTTGCATAGTAGAGTTCATCATTTATCGTTCTTTATATAGTACTACACCATGTTTACATTCGCTTTCGAGAAAACATAGTACAACTAACACTCATATTTATATTGCTTTCTGTATTTTATTTTTATGTTCATTTAAAAAATTAATTAGCATAAAAAGAATAATATATTTATAACGTTAATAATTTTCAAATAACACACAAATTATGTTATTTTTTCAAATACATATATATAAAATAATGTTCAATTTCAACATAAAATTAAATGTTCAAGCGAGTAATACATTTCTAACTAAAATAGCAATTTGTAAATACTTCGAATGACAAATAAACACGATGCTTGCATAGCGCGTAACACAAAAATAAAGTTTATTTTTATAATTTGTAGAGTTTCTTATTTGATATATTCTATGCTGTTTTTACCATTTTATCCACACAGTGCCCATTACAATATCATCATTTTGAATCGATTAATTTTCTTCGTGTATCTGATTTGATCCTGCTTTTGTTGGCAACGCTATCACGAAGATCGTTTATAAAAAATTGCAGTTCCACCTGCACGCAGTTGTCAAAAATATTAAAAATTGTTCGCACAACGTATATATAGCAAAACTCGTTACTCGTATAATATTAATTTTTACAAATTCTCTTAGACTAAGTAAAATAATGTCTTATTACGCTCCGCCTTATCATAATAAATTTTTACTGCTCTTTTCCTTCCGTGTATATAGACATCTGATATGTCGAACCGAGATACCGGCGTCTTAAACGAAGGCACTTCAATTACGTCCCATTTTTATTACATTCAACATTATTTTTTTTTACATCCAGGTGAACGACTCGATCCGACTTGATGGACCATTTCATCCGTTCTCCCCCCCCAAACAGCTCCTTTTCGGGTCAGCAACCTAACCTCACTTTGCTCCCCCTCCCGATCGCTAAGCATTACAAGCAGAACAGCGGGAGTAAATCCCTCGCTAATAAGAATATTATCGACAGAGTATCTACTCGCGGCGAACAACGGCGTAACACCTGGTTATCTGTGGGGAGACGAAGTAATTATTGCGAACAGGGCCGACGTGAATTATCCCGGGTTGCGAACACGTGCGGTCTCGCGCTGGGAACGCCACGCAGGTGACTCATACGAACAGCTGTAGGAATTGCGTGGCACGATAGATAACGCTTCGTTCGAACGAAATTTTCGTTGCCGTCAATTCTCGGCTATATTTGCATAATAACGATCGATAATAGGCGTGACGCATTAATTGCATCGCCGGATATCAAGCAATCAGTGTGCTCATTAAACGCTACCATACGGCTCGCCATAATTGTTATATGGCATGTGTGTCTACCATTCGGCCGCGCAATACCAAGTACTAATCTGAATTTGCAGAAACCCAATCCGACGGTTTTACTCGTCTTCGCGTGCCGCCTCGGATTACAAATAAATGCGAGATCCCGCGGAGATGTTTCTCCTTTGGTTTTCGCTTTGCCTTTGTTTTTGTTTCGTTTCGTCCTTGCGTTAGGTTTGTATTTGTTTTATTCTTGTTTTGTATTTGTTTTGTTCTTGTTTTGTTTTTGTTTTGTTCTTGTTTTGTTTTTGTTTTGTTCTTATTTTGTTCTTGTTTTGTTCTTGTTTTGTTTTTGTTTTGTTTTTGCATTACTTTACTGAAGGTTTTGTGTTTGTTACCTGTATCGCTTTTGTTTTGTTTCTTCGATCATTGTTTTTGCGTTTGTTTTGGTTTCATTTTGTTTTTGCTTGATTTTTGCATCGATTTATTTTTGCGTTTGTACCATTCCCGTTTCTTTGCGCGAAGTAAACAAAGGGGTACGTAAACAATGGCACTGACATTGAAGGGAACGATGAAAAATTGTCACTTGCAGGTGAAATCGCGGAAGAATATGTTGGGGGAATACACTTTGTTGGTTGGCTTTTTTACGAATTCACGATTCGCAGACGGCGTTATCAATACGACGGCTAGCGTCAGTATCGGTTTTCGCACGACTTTCAACAGCATTGAATTATGTGGAGAGGAAAGCAAGCTGTAAATTATTACGCTTTTGACGAAAAATAGGTGGCGTTTACCGTTTTTCGATGAATTACAGGGACTGTTCGATTCACGCCCAGAGAGCACATAAAGCAGCTGTTGTAGCTTTGAAACCACACCTGTTCTGCTGCCATCGTGCCCGATCACACTTCAGCGTTTGTGAATACGAAAAGAATGATTTTATATTGTACCACGTTGGTCGAGTTATTGTATTTATGCAATGGATTTATTTATAGTTATTAGATTAGAATTGCAATGCAATATTGCAATAAAATGCTAATGATATTCGAAAGCAGAAGCACGCTTGTCGGTTGATCAACGGTGTGCATATCCTTATTTTATTCCCAAAATGAAAAATTGCGTTTCAACTTGAATTCGACTATAATAATAATCTTCATAACGAATATAATATATGATTTCTGAATTTTTGCTGTCAGCAAGATAATTACTGTGTTAATGAATTTGATTCAATTTTTATTGTTCGTAATATTTATCATAGTTATTTAATTCGAATATTATTATTATTATTATTATTATTATTATTATTATTAGCATTTCATTGAGACAAATCTCAAAAGTATTATAAATGAAATAAATTTACGTTTTTGAAATAATTTATTTTTTATTGGTTTTATCAACTTAAACTGCCATCTACGTCAATTTCACCGGTATTTTACAGTTTAAAGTACATTTAAATACATTTACATACTACATTCTTCTTGCACTAACCATTTTTACTCGATTTTAATTTATATGACTTTATAATATATTCGGCAAATATATTTTATTATTTATTAAAATTAAAATTTATTTGTTCAGTTTGTGCGCTAAATTTTTATTTTAATAAATTTGATCTTAAATAATTCATTGAATTCAATGAAACAAGACAAACGATCAATTAAAATGAATTTGTATCGCGCAATATTACCCGATGCAATTCACGCCCGCTCTCCCATTATTAAAATACTTCGCATAATACTTTTCATAACTCGCGACGAGCCGCGATGAATATATCAATTCGCTTGGTATACAAAAACACGCATCACATAATTAACGGCGCTGCAGCAATTCAAATACAAATCACGTCGAAAGAGCAGAAATATACTGAGTTTCATTAACAATAATCAACAAACCGTTGCAGGTGCTGCTCTTGAATTCGAACAAATCGTCGTCGTTTACCAAAATCCCGTCCGCGATTTTTCGCGTTTATCTCGCTACGGCAAATGTGCGATAGCAGTTTTAATAATTGCAAACAAACGTGCTTTTTGAGTTTCAACTCGTTTCGGACGTAACGCAATTTTGTACACAACATCTGTCACTGCAATTTGCCGGTTCCGTGTAGCGGCGCCTTTCGTCATATTTCAGTGCAATTCGTTCAGTCGAAGGGTTCGCCTTCCGACATTCATGGAGACGGTAATCGGTCAGGGGGTCAGTCATCGGAATCGATAGGATGTATGTTTCAGTATACGTCGATGAAAAGTTTTGTTATATTGAATAGAGGTCCGATAATAAAGTATATAAAGTAGTATATTTACT
>JABFQC010005725.1:0-11387 GCA_022817085.1 Psilanteris sp. ZL-2020 | reverse complement strand
ATATAACATATATGTAAAAATAATTTAACTCTGCATTGAAAGGAAGTAAAAAATAATTAATGAATAATTATTTAAAAATTAAAAAAAGGAGATGTTTTATTCAAAATTGCTTATAATGTTTATAGCACAAAATTGTAACTTGCATAAAATCTTGTTTACGTCTTAACAATATTGGAAAAAATTATAACTCCATTTTGTATTACAAAAAAACGTCACAATATTTTAATATTTATTCATTAATTTTTCATTAATGTTCATCGCATTGTAAAAAGCACATTTCACTTTCCTAACATTTCTTCTTTCATCTACTGCAAGTACTATAATAGAATAATCACAAATTGTTATAGTGATCTAAAGATATAGTAGTATTTACTATACGACATTTTAAAGAAATATATACATTATTTATTTCAAAATAAAACAATCTCAGTTATTAATTTATTTATTTCGATATTTTTTACATATACCAAAAATATACAATTACATCAACAAACTTGAATTGATTTTTTATCAAATATATATACTTTTCATATTACAATACCCATTTAAAATTTATAGTTGCAACGATATACCTTATTTGTTAGAAGTAAAGTGAAATATAAGAAAATCTAATATTAATTGAAGAACTACATATTAATTGAAACGTTTTACACAAAAAAATTATTTTCTTTGTTAAAAAAACATAAAAATATGAAAACAATCATAAATAATTCATAATTTTCTAAATATATACCCTCAATTTTGATTAATTTACTTTAATTATAATTAAAGTCATCCTTAAAATTATACACAGATATCTAACACCTTTCGTACTGTATATCATTGCATTTGGATCACTTAAATTTGGTTACATGTTTTTTTCAAAACCATTTCATACAAATCTTAAATATTGAAATAATTACTAATAATGATGTATAAATAAGTAATTAATATTTTAATATAAATAATAATTACTTAAAAGGTTCTTTTTTATTTTATCAAACAAATTATGCCAACCACATTTTTACAAATTAATTAAATTATCAAGGATCAGAAGCTAGATTTTTTGTAAAAAGTTTATTAAAATAAGAAGAAAATTTTTGCGAAATACTGCAAAATTGTGTTTAATAGATTATTAGAAAAATAAATTCTTTTTGTTGCGTGTAATATATATATGGATTTGGTATTCAAAAGTTTCTAATCATATGAATTTATTTATATATATATATATATATACCATTGATAACAAATTCATACAATTATGTGTTATTAACTAGTTTGGTTTATTTCTGTTCTTTGATAGATTGTTGTTTTCCTATATTTTTGAGTTTCGCCAACGTTTCAGAAGTTGCTCGAGCCTTCAGCATCGCGTTTTCTATCTCCAGTACTTTAACACGTTCCATTAATTCTTGGACGCTTTCTTTCAGTACTCTTACATCTTCATTCGTAAATTTAACTTTAACGTGTTTTACTCTACCCTGTTAAATAAATATTTTATTAATTTATTTATTATTTGCACAAAACATTAATTTAATGAATTCTTATCCTTTATTGAAAATATAAAATGTAAAAAAATCAGTATACATAATTGATGATTTCGTAATTTAAACAACTATTTTAAATGTATATATAGCATAAATAAAATAATAAATACGTATAAAAATCCTCATCGTTTAATATTAATGTACATAAGTATTTTTTTGTGTTACTTACCCCAACTTGGTCAATTTTTCTTTCTAACGCAGCTTTATTTTTTTGACTCATTCTGCAATAAACTATTAGATTTCATCATTATAATCAACTGTTAGCAATTTAGTATCTAATAATCATAACATTTTATTTGTTTAAATAATATAGCATGAATTGATCACTGAATGTTGTGCAATTTATTAAGTCAACTACTCTTTTAAAATAACTACATGTTTCTTCTCTATATAAGCCATCAATATCATATAATATCCACGGAATATTCTTTGTTATCATATATGCGTATAATATTCATCAGTAATTCCAGTGACATTAGATAATCTTTTTGATGTAGCATATATATATATATATATATATAGTAATAATAAATAAGGACTTACCTTAAATTCCACTAGGTGTCAAATAGAAAAAAGAAGAAATAAATTACAAAATTAATTTTCATTTATTTCTTACTTTTAATTTTCTGAAGAAATTTCAGAATCTCGTCACCCGAATGTAATACTGTCACCAATATCCGGAACAATAAAAAACACAAGATCACAAGGGTACACAAAAAAATGTCAATTATGCATACAACACTGAATTTGAACAAAAGACAAAAATTATGACAATGAAGACAGAGAGAAAGGAAAAAAACAAACACTATAAAAAAGTTCAGATAACACTGATTAAATCTTTACAGCAACTATCCAGCTGTACAACCCTTGTGAGAATCATATTCTTACTTTTTCACAATCAGGGTACTAAGTCCTGGATCTGAAACTCAATCTACGTAGTGATGGTAGGGGAAAGAAAAGCAGTTAGGAGCAACCCATTTTACAGTTCCCTAATACTACTTTCACTTTCTCCGTTGCAATTTTAAAATTTTTCTTATTATCTGAGCTTTTAGTTTACCAGTGACAGATAGTTTGCTCAGCTGCATTTTATACATATAATGTACACCGAAGATTATGTTTTAAAATTCATTTTTGATATAGTTTTAAGTTTTGGAAAAACTTGGACATTCAATTCGATAGCGATAGTTAAATCCATCGTATCCACCGTTGTTCTATGTTGTACATTCTTTTATAGTTATATTGATTCAATTCATCTTTTGTAGTTTTTGAGCATCTGCGTTGAAGTTAAACGTACATTTCAGAGTCGCATAGAAACATAAGCCCCATATTCGTGTCAGAATAAATGCATAAGTTCCTTTCTTGTATTACAGAATATACCGGTTAAAATCCAAAATTTCATCATTTTTATGTAAATTTGATGGACATCATTTACACTGCCTTCTTTTATGAAATTTACATAAAAATTGTTACGAAATTTTGACTTCCGCTTAATACGATGGGTAACATAAATGATTTACATATAATAATTACATACAATTTTGAAATTAAAATTATTCTTCCTATTTGTTAAGTTATACATTTACGAAAAGGTTTCTTTAACAGTTTTCCTAATTGTATTTTGTTAACATAATTTGCGTTAGAAATGTTTTTTTTTTTTTTTTTTTTTTTGATAAATTTAGGCACTTGCATTAAAGCCAACTTTAGCCACAGAAAATAACAACTATTTCTCTAACTGTCCCCGGCGCAGCTGCTGAAGTTGTTGGCGTTCGAAGATGAATAGAGGAGCAAAGTCGAAATGGCATTAAAATTTATCCAAGGTCATAATCAGGATCTGGCGAATGAATCGTTATTTAACCTTGACTTATTTAGTTTCAGAGAATGAAGTGCCAGTACCAATTAGTAAATTGAAAATTTTACCTAAAATAGAAAAATATGATAAACGCTTAAAACTTTAACTATGGTGCATTGGAAAGATACTATATTTTATATAAAACATACTATATTATTACACATTAATAAGAAAATATTATGTATAAAAATAGTATGAATAGTATGAAAATAGTATAAATAAATTGTTACTTGTTATTCAATCATTCATTAATTAGTTATATTCTTACAAAATAAAATTGTTGTAAACTTATATATGTATCTGTACGATGGAAAATTTTCAAATATATTACTATTTTTAATAAAAAGTTTTCGAAATAAAATGAAAAATTCATGGTTAATGTATTAATATACCTATTTCTCTTATAGTATTAGAAATAGTCAAATTTAAAGTTATTGACATAATCTAAGATAGTATAGAGAAGGGCACTGGAGCTAGGAAATCTGACATTTTAAAATTAACGAAAAACATACGAACCTCATATGTATTAATAAAAAAATCATTAATATATACCAAATAATTGATTTTATTGGTGAATTTGTTAAAATTTGTTAATATGTTCCTAATGGTTATTTATGAAATGTATTTCTGTTATTAATAACATATTATTACATTTAATATTATTGGCACCCGTATGTATTGCTTGTTAGGTGTATTTCTGGACTAATTACCTATTACTTTTGGTAAGCAAGAATGACTCCAGTCGATGCCAACGATGCTATAAAATTAAAACTAAAAATATAACACAAAAATACTTATATCTTTTTTATCATTCACTGATCAATTTAATCATTTCTAAATTTTAACATGAAGATACTAGCAAAGGGATAAAATAATCAAACGCTAATCAGTTTTTAATTTACAATTTTATTATTTAAAATAACATATCTTTACTTTTTGTTTGAGACAAATTAAATAAATTCAAATATATTATAATAAATATAACTTATATTCTGTTTTTAATAAATCTACCATTATAATATGCAATGTTTGTTCTTATATATTAAGATTAAATATAATAAATATTATTCATTTCATAAAATACATTACTATCTTTATAAAAATTAAACTAAATATTATGTAAAATTTGGTGTAGTTTTTTATTTAAATTGAAGTTAAACTAGAATCAATTTTTTAAATCTGCTATAATAAAAACTGGAGGGTGTGAGGCTAGTCTCGACTGATGTGATGATATAAAAACCATACGTGCAAATTATGTAATGCAATTAATAATGTATATGAAAACTGGCAGTGTAGAATATTTATAAAATATTTCAATAATAAAACAATAACATTCAGGCCATTTTTTCGAACCTAATATTTTACATTGGTACGAGAACTTGGGAATAAAGGAAAAATAAAGTTATTTGATGTGATGATTTAGATGTCTAGTATATTACAATAATTAAGTTAAAAGTTATTATAATTCGAAGAATTAAACAATTATCCTGTTATGTTATGTAATGACAAAATTATATTTTATATATTTAATTTTTGAAATATTTATTTAATTTCTATACATTAACAATTTAATCTGAAATTTTAACTTTCATATATATATAATAAAATATCATCCTATAAATATGTAACAAATTAAAATAATCATAAGTTATATAATATTAATTTAATAAAAAAAACCCTGCAACCATTGCTTTAAATTATAAAAATAATCTTCAAATAATATATATAACATAATTATCTGCAATTTTCTTAATTATTATCAATACTTTATTTATTTATAAAATAAATAAATAAAATAAATAAATAAATACTTTATATTAAAACAGTACTAATTTAATGGGACAATGTCATCAAAATATTCAAAATGAAAAATATTAATATCGTTTACGAAATGCGAGAAAAATTTAATTTGTGTAATATGTGAATATTTGCATTTTTCCAAAGGTTTTGTGTATAATAAAATATTAATAAATCATTTACATTTTTAATAAAAGTGAAAATTTAATCAGTATAAACAGTGAAATAAACCTTAAGCGCATGTAGTTATTATTAATATTACATTTCAATTTTAAATAAAAATATGTAAAATATTAAGTTTTTTTTTTCATTTGTATAAAATGTAATTATAAGCAAAATCTCAGGTGTCATATTAATAAGTACTCATGTTTGGGGTTTACTATTTAGTATTTTCAGATAATAAATCTTATTTTATAAAGAATACGTCTCTCTTATTATATTTTATTATTAATATACTATTCACGTATATTTGTAGAAATAAACTGTTTCTCAATACTAAAAAAAAATCAGTTATTTGTTCAAAATTTTAATATTTGATTAATAAAAATATTAATACTTCACTGTATAATTCATGAATATACTTTAAAGTTATACTTTAGCATATAAATGGACTTATAATACATAATACATTTTCTGTATTTATTAAATTTTATATTTCAAATATATAACTGTTAAAAATAACTTGAAAATTAAATTCAATACAATTTTAATATAGTAATTTTATAAATATAATAGTAATAAAATTATTGAATTTTAATTTTTAATAGATTAATCTATATGTGGAATTTGTGATTTAAAAAGCTCCTTTAAGATTAATGAAATATATATATATACAACTATCAATATTTCTTCGGTATGCATTATTAATTTATTACTTTAATAATTTATAATTATAAATGAATGCAAATTACCCAGACTGTAAATGAAATTATACTTACCTTTATTATATTATATAAAAAAGAACAAAATGTGTACAAAATTTGTAAAATACGTAGCTTTATTCAAAAATTTACATCGTTTCACAAAACGAAAATTTGCTCATAGAAAATCACCTTTCATTATTAAAAAATTAATGAAAAAAAATCATAAAATAAAGAGAAAAAGAAAACAAATGAATTTCATAAATAAATGCATGACGATGTACAAATTATCTTTTATGTTTCTTTTATTTTATTTAGTATTATTTGTTATTTCTATCAAAAACGTGTCACTGCAATTCAACAAACTCAAATTTGGCAAAATTTATGTTTATTTCTATGCTCCCTTTGCATTATTAAAAATATAGTCTTATTACACTACATCGAAGATTACACAATCATATTTTAATGCAAATAAAAAACCACGTTGACGAGGAAAACAGAATAAAATAATCATTCGCCATTCAAAAGATAATATATTGAGCTATACTAAAAAGTCTTACACATAATAATTGTTGAAGAACATTATTTTTTATTATAAATAAAAATAGCCCCAAAAAGATATGTGAATAGCAATATTATCACAAGTTGAAGTCAATATTAAATTTATTTCAATGTCATTTAAAAAACAATGTCTCTTTTTGGACTATTTTCAACGTTCAACGCCAAAAATTACAATTTATTTAAACGCGTTTAAAATGTATCTTCCTTTGTTTTTTGAGATTTCGTTGTATTGCAATAACACGGTGTCAACTTTGGTTTTTCTGCTTCTTACACGACGATTTGTGACGGATTTTTTTACTTTTTTCTAACTTGGTAAAAAATAATGAAATCTGCTTTTATTTAAATTATTATTTCATTCGATGTTCATTAAAATAACAAAAGAAAAAAAAAATTAATATAAGAGTAAAACGAACGGAAATCCTAACACTATTTCTGTATAATATAATAAATCTCAGTATTTATAAATTTCTAAAAATTCGTATAGTTATATACAATAATTATGTTATCCGTTATGTACTAGACGAAGTATCGATTAGAAACTTATGTACAACGGTTCACCTATTGACCACTTCCTCCGGAATTATTTAGGGACATTTTAGGGTTCGACTGGTTAAGTTGGGCTAGCGTTTCAGGTAATGCCTGGGACCTAAGTAAGGAATTTTCTGACTCCAGTTGATTGATTCGGTCCATCAATTCCGCAATTTTTTCTTTCAGTACTTCAACTTCCTCACGAACAGCGAACATTAAATGACTTTTTACGAGGTCCTGTAAACAATCATAAGAACTTGTTATGTTGCATACCAAAATCTCACATATTATATCTAAATATATTATATAGTTATAAATTATGTCATATATATGTACTCTCTACTAAAATAGTATATGCTGTTATAACAAAATTAATAAAATACGACAGTCCATTCACTCATTTTTACTGTCACAATTTTAACAAGTTATTATTAAATCAGTTATACTTCTCAAAACATTGTAAACATGCATTAACAATTCTCAGTTTTATACATTTGTTTTATTTATTTATAACGATACAGTATATTTGTTAAATATTATTTTTAGTATAATAGTTGTATTTTAATTTATTCTTTAATTATAAGAATTACAAGAAACTAATTAAAAGTATAAAATTTAAACGAAACAAAAAAAACTAAGTAATAAAAAAAAGTTATAACTCACCATAGCTTGTTCAATTTTGTTATCGATCGCAACAGCACTCGTTCCTGACATGCTGCAACACAATTATTAAACAATTATCTTTAACAATATTCATCGCACAGATTTGATAACTTAAATTTAAGACTGACAACATGATGTTGCTTTACAAATTGGCATCTAACCAATAATAAAATATTACATATATAAATGTATACACTTGTCTTTCTGAAAACGTCAAATAAGTTCCCTCGAATTAATCAAGCAATCTAATTGCAATGATGCCAAAATAAATTAAATGAACCATATAAAACGACACAAATTATTAACATGTCCCATTGTAAACTTACAAAATATTTTCAATTAATATGCTAAAGCAAGTTTGCATCTTTTTACTGTGAATAATTTCATTATATTATTTAACTATTAACAAATTAAACTGAATTGTAATTTATAACTTTAAAATATGTTAAAAATAAATCAAAAAATCATTAAAATTATTCACATCTATAAAGTGTATGGAAAGATATCGCACAATAAACTTTGTGTGATAAAGGAAAGTAATGTTTATATCTTCGGATGTTTCAAAAATTTCCAAAATATTAGTCGATTGTTTGGAATACTATTAATATGTTTGTGTAAACAACATTCATTTCAATGTATAAGGTATGAATTATTTTTATACTCTAAAATTCGTTTGAAACAATGATTTCGTCGATTAAAAATGACATGAAAACAAATTCAGACATTGATTCACTGCCAATTTTCAATTATGAACATCAAACTATATATTGCATGATTTTAATAGACGCATCCACGATTCGTTTACAAATTATTACATGTCAAATATTTTTAAACTTATGATACGCCAAATAATGCTTTTTATATGTACAAAATGAATATTTAAGTAAAATTGATTGCCTTTTCAATAGTTATAGGTAACAAGTTATTTTGACAATTTACAAGTAAGAAATATATTTATTTGAGAAATACTTTATTCATAAAAATGATTCTTTCTGAATGAAGGAGTGTCAAAAATGTTCGCAGCAGTTTCGTAACGCAAAATGAGCAATTTAACACTTAGTTCGAAGCTCAACGAGCGGAACACGTAACTATTAGTGGGAAGTGCGTCTTCTATTCTAAAATGACCGTCCGTTTTACAATGAACCACTTTGAAGATATAACTAAAGTATTTTTGATTGATAAATTAATCAAATGAAACATATTTAATACTATTATGGTTAGTAATATAAAAAAAGAGTATACTAAAATCATATTAAGCAAAAAATCAAATAATCCTTTATTAAAAATAAATTTTATTCGTGTGTTAAAATATTATATGTTTAGATGCATATAATATTTAATTTGTAACCATGACAAAATTTTAATTATTGTTGAATTTTATAATAGCAATTATTGGTTAATATTTCTAAAATTTAATAGATAATTATCTACTTAAAATTTTTATAAATTTTTAAAAATGCATTTACTTCAATCTGTTTACAACGTTTTAAAATTTGTTTTTTCAGCTTAAGATTATGTAGATAATACGAGTAAAACTATCTCTGTATTATAATGTGGCTATAATATATATGAAATATCTGTTAATTAAAATTACTAAAATTAATTAGCATTAAAAATTTATTGTAATAATAGTGACAATAATATAAATATATATAATATATAGATATATATTATTATATTTAATTATTACTATAGTTATAATTTTAATATAATCTTAAAACAAATCTTTTTTAATTATTTTTGTTTTAAATATATACACATTGTAACTAATACTTTTGCGTCATGTTTTAATGAATTAATTTAATAACTTTTTATGTTGCGCCAGAGTTTTCTCAAAAAAATCTATTTTTTTTGCCATCTGTTACAATATACATGAATATAATATTATTTAATACACTACTCATTAGGGCAAACGTGAATTAATCATATATGTATAAAATATAAGAGTACTTAACTATATGTATGCAATGTATTTAGGAATGGTTGGTACAGTACCCTAAGTATAAAATACATGACCAATTTCCATACATAAAAATATATAAGTTGAGTAGCTAAATAATGATTGTTTTAAAGTTAAAATAAAACTTCAAATTGTAAGTGTTTATAATGCAAAGTATATTCAAAATCTATGTTGTATGTATTTTAATACTTTTAAATATGTTAGTTCTGTTTATTAAACGAAAATATACTTACATTACAAAAAGTGTATAATGTTTTCATATTTAATATGACTATTATTATAAAGAAAATCATTTATTATAAAAAAATGTAACAATCTAAAAAACAATTGTTTATTTGTATAAAATATTAATTTTTCTATTATTATTATTATTATTGCACGCAATTCCAATTTCACTGTTTTAAGTAAGGTTAAATGTTATTGCAGATACAGTTTCAATGATAATTAAATGTTTTATAATAAATGTATGTTCAAATTGTAATTACAATAATTATAATTTTTACAATTATTATATATTAATCTTAGCATACAAATCTTGCTTAATCTAAGCAACATTTAGCATTCAAAATATATTCATATTATTATATTAAATAATTTTGTTAAAGCCTTATTTAAAAGAAATTATGCTTCAAAGAACATTTAATTTGCATGCTTAATATATATTTATAAACTTTGGAAAAAACCGATTTAATTTGTTGCTTTACAGCTAAATATTTCGAAGATAAATTTAATGCAAATTATTAATACTTAATAATTTAATAATTATTAACAAGAATTGACTATTTTGTATCCCCTTTAAATCTTTTTTCCATTCACTATCATCTATCTCTCATATAAACTTCAATAATACTCTACCTCAAAAAAATTTACTATATACTTCCAACATCTTTGTTTTCATATTTGTTATAATTGGTTTTATCATAATGTTTATCTTGTAAGTGTTCATTTATATAAATATATAAAAAGAATACATTAATGCATAATGCATTTTTTCAATTATTATTAATTTTAAAAAATATTACTTGAAATTTGTTAATATAATAACAATTCACATTAATATCTAATTAAATACACTCATATCAACAGATTTTTGGCATCATAATAAAAAAGCAAGAAAATCATACGCAGACAAATGAAAAGAAAAAAAAAAAAAACAAGACCTATATTATGCTATAATAAGCACCTTTCGTTATCCTCAAGCACATGCTGCTCATCACCAGTCTGCGTTACTTCCGCAAGGGATTCGAGAAGTGCTGCATCGGCGGACTGGGGTGCGTTGCGAACCAACATCCCCGCGACGGAGTCCTGCTCCGTGTCGGGTTGGTGAAACGCTACATTGGTCTGCTGCTGCGGCGCCGTCTGTTGCTGCTGCGGTTGTTGCTGCTGCGGAGGTGGCTGCTGGGATGGTGCTTGCGACTGCGCTTGGGTTTGAGGCTGGATGCCGCTAATGACGTTTGCCGAAACCTGCGGCTGCGACGGTATCTGCACCGGTGTTTGACTGTTAGTCGCGTTACCTATCACCTGAGACTGTAAAGAAGCGGCCGTGGCCGCTGACTGAGGAACTTTGTGTATGCTTTGTATGCCCTGCATCCCCGCAAGATCAGACTGTTGCGTCGGCACAATGATGTTTGGTTGCGACACCGGCG
>JABFQC010005724.1:0-11388 GCA_022817085.1 Psilanteris sp. ZL-2020 | reverse complement strand
GTCGTATTCATTTCTATTTATTCGAACTGAAATGAATACAAAGAAGCACTGACAGACGGAAAATGGGCTCGACGTTTTTCGAAATTATTCACGGTATCGGTTTCGTGAAAAAAAAAATAACCAAAAAACTGTTTGTTTAATAAAAAAGAAAAAAAACTCCTTCCAATAAAACGTTTCTTGCGGCACCGAACAGAGTCCCCGTCCATTTAATTACAGTCTAATAGATCGCGTAGCTTTTTTTCTCGCGAACGCGTGTAGCCCGGAGGAAGCCAGCGGCGCGTCTCGGTAACTCATCCAAATCAATCCGTGGACCAGGGGGCGGCAAAAAAAGCGAATAAAAAAGGCCAGAAACTGAAATTGATAGAAAATTTTCCGAAGATTAATCGCTTTTTTCTAGGCGCCCGGGATGGACGGCGGGACAAGAAACAACTCGAAGGGTACGAGAGGGATGCCTGCGCGTCGCCCGTGCAGGGACCTCCCTGCATTCCAACGTTGGAAGGACATCTATCACCCCTCGACGCGCTTTCTTCGCAATTGAGAACTGCATTGCGCGCGAGCCCTGACCACCGAACAGGAACGACGGCACGACATCCGCGCGACAGCCAAACAGACAGACGGATAGACGTGCCTTTGAAACGGAGAATGCGGCACGCAAAAGAAGGACGCGAGAAAATGAGCGAGTGCTCGAAACAAGAGAGGGACATAGATAGGAATATAAATAGAGGAGCGAGGCGGACGACGAGGAAATTCTTTTTGGGTAGGTATGCCAATATATCGACTACCATTCACACCCCTCGACCACCGCAGTGATACGTGACGCCTCGTAAGAATGCAACGAGATCCTGCGCTGTCGGCTCTCGGACGAGCGGCTAAAATAAATAATATTCCTTGCAAGGTTGGCACATTCGACTGATGCGACGACAGTTTTTTCGGGCCGGGGGAAAAAAGACGGAACGCCGAGTCTTGGGAAAATTAAATTCTGATTGAGTTACGAGTCGGGGAGTTTAGACTTCTGAGGACGGGTGATGAGGAGGGGGGGGGTTGACTTTGTGCTTGAAATATAATTATTATATCACACATACCAAAACATTTTCGTTCCTTCGTGGAATTGACGATTTAATTGCCGATACATGACGCGTATCAATATTAATAATCGTTCGTATTCCAACGTGATGGATGGAACTATCGAAACATAGTTAGCCCGTGAGGGTACGCGAACCGACGCGGGGTGGGAGACTGGCGTAATTCGAGCGTAGCTCTTAAGGTTTAATTGAGGGAATTGTTTAATCACAGATTGTGAGCCTAGTTGTGAACGGTATTGGCATGGACAACTTTAAACGTCGGAAAATGTATGATAAAATTTGTCTAATGATCAACTAAGGAATACGTAGAGATTGGATTGGATATTCTTGGACGTCTTAATCGTTGTCCTTTGACCAACGTCGACCTCGAACTACTCATTTGAATCGTATTCTTGACCTGAAATTATCCACGCGCACTATCCGCGTTCGCCGTCCGGGATCAATCGGCATTTTGTCGCGTTGTTTTAATATAACTCACACAACAACGCAGCTAATAATATTATATATATTACCGTCACTAACACTACCCACACGGTAGTCATACTTTTCGCCACAAAACGAGCACCGCGAAGAAGGTAACATAACGAGACGAAGCTTGAGCGCGCAAACTATCCATAATAAAAATCCTGTGAGCGTAAAAAAGGACACGGCGAACGGGAGAAGGACAGAATAAAAGGAATCGCTAAAGCGTGATTCCCAATGGACGAGAGAGCTCTCTTCATTACTTCATTCCACGTCGTACCTGTGTCTGGACGGTCCATTACGTATCAGTTTCCGCAGTGAGCAGTAAAGAAGAAGCAAAACGAGCGCAGAAATGGCGAGAATCGAGAGCAAGAGATCGTGCTTAGGGTTACACACGTATAGCTAGTGTGTGATAAATCACTCGCGACAGCGAAGCATTTAAATGAAACGATCTTTCCTCGGTCTTTTTTAACCGGGGTGAACCAATGGCGAAATTACTTGTAATAAGAGTCGCAAGGGCATTTGTCGATCCGCGATAGCTTTTCGAAGGCTGCTTGCAAGCATTCCTGGCATCGCGGCGTTTTGTTTGGGGTCGTCCCTCGGAAACCTTACCCCGAAGTGTTTAAAATCATCCGAAAAAATGAGCTCGGTGTCAAGGAAAAAAACGAGCCACATTCGTCGCGCGCGCCGGGTCGGGACGAGCGACTGTCAGGGCGTTGATAAGGCGTCGCTTGAATATTTATAATAAGGAGTAACGCGTACGACGAAATTTGAATTTATATTTATTTCGGCGAATAAATTAGTTTCAAAATGCGCTTTTAACGGGAGCTTACGGTGACCCTCTGGAAGCGGCCTTTGACGAAGAAATCTTGGCCCCGAGTGATTGATTAAGGTTTAAGTATAGCTTGCAACTCCATTATAAGGTAGTGGGCAGAAGTGTTACGCGGAGATTCGCCGTAATGATGCAATTGTATTGTGCGGTTCGGATTACGATAAATCATTCGCCGTGATGGCCTGCTTTTCAAAATCGCCCGCTTATATATTCGTAACTTTTGCGTCGCCCGCGCCCCGCGCCTCGGTGGCTTCGAAATTACGCATTTGCGCGCGTCCGTTGCAAATTTGCCGGAGATTATCGATCACCGAGATAGCCGCGGGTGTCGCTGGATAATTGTCGGCCGGTGCGTTTTCCCGCGGAACGCTGTAATTCTGCCGGCAAACGACCGCGCGTCCTTGCCTCCTCCGGAAGGACGCCGCGTCCGCGGCTTTCGGGGGGACGGTTTAGGCGACTGCCCGGAGTCGTTTGCCAATTGATTGATAAGCAACTTACGGCGTATTCAAATTGCTTTCTTTCAAGAATAATTGACTGAACCGGGTATCTTCTTTTCCCATCGCGAGTTCGTGCTCTTTACAACGTCAGCATAATGGCACCGCGACGCACAATACGCATTTCTCGGTAAGGACTGTCAAGAAAGAGCCCGAGATGACGAAGATGGAGGAATACGTGCCTCCTGCCATTCGGTTCGTTTCCGGGGTCACGCCTCGAAATAGAAGTTGCAAACCTCGAAGCATCATCATTCTCGTTTCGAGCTTAGTTTTACGGCCTGCCACGAGCTACCTACGCGTTACGAAGGCTACAAATCTTTTCGCCGACGCTTTTGGCCAACTTGGGCATTCATTCTGATCGCTTCCTCGGTTCTGTCGATATTTGCTAGTCGACACGTTTCTCGTTCGGTTCGATCCCCGGCGTTCCTTTTTTTCAATTGTTCCGATTTTATCTTAAAAGGCACTACACGCGCTCGAGCCAACGATTTTCAGAAAAAGACATGACTCGGTGTCGGATGATTGTTCAACGAGAGACGACGCGGACATGACTGTGAGAAACGGTTTGTCCAAGGCCATTTCGTCGAGCTTTTTTTCCTTTGCACTCGCGTTTGTAAACATAATCAAAACTCTATTGATTTTCCTCTGATTTTTTGCGTCGCGTTGAACGTTCCCGGAACCGTGCACGCCGGACTCGGATTTTCGGACCCGAATTCGGACGTTAAATTGGCCAAATATTATTGTACCGTAATTGTTGTTTGGTTAAGGAGCAACAGAATGCCAGGAATAAATTCGTAGGAAATTACAAGGCATATTTTTGTCCGATATACAATACGAAACACTTTATCATTAGTTACAATCAAATTAGATTTCTGTGCAAGGAAAAATGTTAATACATCTAAATGTCAAACTCCATCATTTGTCAGAGTGTATTCGCATTGTTCTTTGTTCGCGTATCCTTGACGTTTCGTAAAAACCCGCGAAGCAAAAATATTTATTGTTTTGATTAAATAATTTGTAATAATTAATTGATACGATGCCAGCTCGGCCAGTCGTTATTAATAACCGGAATAAACCCTCTCCGCGATCAAAATATAATATATGTATTATTCATTTTATATTTTACGTACGAAATTAAATCATTCAGGTATTATAATCAAATTTATTATCACTATTATTCATAAATATATCCAATAAACGTTCAATTCTTTCCGTGGATAATTCAATTTGTTTCAATATGTCCAACCACGCCGAATTTTATCATTATTATATGTTTATTTGTAACTGCTTTGAACAGGCATTAAACCAAGACGCGCGTTGTTGTAAGCAGTTGTCGTCGTCGACGCAACTCAAATTTCGTCGGCCTCGGCATTAATTAATTGCAATAATTCACGATTTGATAATTCTTGATTATAAAGATCCGTGCATTTTTATCCCCACGCGTATACGCAGAAACAATAAAAAACCCAAGTCGCGCGACCTTTTGGAGGAACAATATTCCGTAAATTATGAAAAACATCAAAGCGCGATTGAAAAAAGAAACAAAATCAATAGGATTTCCCGTTGACAATGGGAAATTTTTGTTGTCGGCCGATGTCGAACACTAATCATAATTTAATGATAGTTTTCGTGAGATGTCTACGTGCAATTTGAAAGGGCGTGCTCGACAATTTATAAAGCACATCGGCAATAGATTGCAGGATGATTAATAAATAGTTTGTTCTCTTCTGTCCACATTCTATAAATCATAGAACGTTGATGTATTGCCTGGAGATGACTCTGATGACTTTGCAATTCCATCTGGTCTGAGCGTTGATCATTTGAATGTACATAAGAACACTTCAGGGTTAAGAGTGATCAAGAGCCATTATGCGACGATCGCAGGAAATTGCGAAAACCGACGCATTTAAAATCGTTAAGCGTTGGACGTACGAGCGGCGAGCCGCGTATCATGTTCTTTTACTTTCGTCTATGAATGAAACCAGACGACCCAGTTGGAACGGCGCTCGCTCGTCTAGGTCATTTCAGACCGCGGACAGTTCACCTCTGTTTGACAATCGTTCGATATCTTAAGGCCAATCCAACGTACCGATCGCGATTAAAGATCGTTATTGTATACGCACGCGACAATGACACCTTAATCGAATTCAGTTGGCTCAATCAATAGCGACACCCGAATCGCGACGCTCGATTCGATGACCCAATTCCGCAACCTCGCCACTCATAAATTAATGAACGCCGACCAATCCGCGCGCTCGATTTTTTGTCAATCTCCGAGTTTATCTCCGCCGAGTGAGTTTTGCAGCCGCAGCGCATTCCTCCACTTTATCGTGAAGAGCCTCGTGACTCCGGCACGATCCGGCAAAATAGCTCGTGACAAATCTTAGCCAGGTCGCTTAAGCGCATAAAGCTCGTCTTATCCGAGACGCCGGTGGGGCGAATCGCGCTCGCAAAGAAGGGCAAGACGAGGGCGCAGGCAAGCAGTTCAACGAAATGATTCTATTAATTTTTCCATTGGGATCGGCACTCGTGCATGCCGCCCTTCCTTCTTCCCCGCCAGACTTTAAAACAATCCCGTCGCTCGTATAAGCGTCGATCCACCCGCGGTCGCCCCGACTTAATCGCCCTCGGAACGCGAATAAACAAGTCACCGTGCGCAATTAAATTTTCGGTTACACAACGCAGACGTAAGTAAAATTCCTCAGCGCGGGCGCTCGTCGAGGGGCTTTGATTCGCGGATGCGAGAAATATCGATTGCGAAAAGCGTAGGTCGCGAAGCCGAGACTAAATGGAGGACCGACGTGTGTCTGCGCCCACGCATCTGCTTACATTCGGACATCTCTATTGTCTTTGAAACGGTACCGGCCGGGCAACACCGAACTCGGTAACGGTGCACGTACGTTGCTCAACCAGTGCGATACAAATTAATCCGGCGTTGTTCTATTTGTTGACGCGCGAGTTGGCCGCTTTTACGCGGACTCGTTTCATTTTAGCGTGTATAGGAATATTCTGGTGAGTGCGCAGATTTTGGTAATATCGATTTCAATTGGATTGATATTACGTTTTCCGCGTACTTTTGTGTGATCTTATAATTTGAAAAGTTATAATTTGCTTCGTGTAGATATATATGCGATAGGTGCGGAAGGAGAGCGAAAATTTATATAAATTTATATTCAGTCCCCTACTTATACACGGAAAGAAAAGGGTATTAACATTACTAATAAAGTATCAACTGTGTGACAGATATAATCAATGTTGAAATACCAGATCAAACATCAGCAATAAATTTGATAAAAATATCAGCTATTTGTATAGATCTTAGAAAAATATGTTAATTTTTAACTAATATTTGTACACAGAAAAAAGTAGGGTTGTCTGAAATAGCGAATATATCAACGGTATATATAATTGTCTAAAGTTGTCAATAATGTTGTCAACCTTTAACCTTAAATTGACTTATTCAATAACTTTATTGTCAACGAAAGACAATCCGATCGCTTGTTAGTATATTAATACTTTTGGTGACTAAATTAGTCAAAGATTGACTAAATATGACAAAATTTTTATTCCGTGCATGTATAATTTAAAAATAGAACTCTCCCGTCACACAATTAATATATTTTGCGAGTAATTTTTAATATATTTCTAATCCATCGTCACACAATTACAATTGCACCGTGTGTTGATTCAAGCGATACTGAATGTTGCAATTTGGCTTGGGTTGACTAATTGTTCGACGGCAAAGAATCGAAAAAATTAACACTGATAATTTGTGATAACTGATGACGGTGCTTTGTAGCTGCTTCGGAATCGAGAACAATCGAAGGAGGTACAAGTTCGGTTGGACGAGCAGACGAGCGATTTTGACAGGCGCCACTTTGAACTCCAGAGACCCGGGACCATCAATCACCGCTTTCAATCGACGCGTTAAGAGCCAAAAGAACCGTATGATACCTTGCAACATTTGGTTACAAAAAATCAATGTTTATGTTTATTGACGCAAGGCGTTCGACAAAATAAGACGTCGAGAAATTAAAGTATCATCGGGCCGGGGGAAAAAAATGACTCCATAACGAATAGACGATGAGCTTTTAATTAAAAGGTTAGTGTCGAGTCATTTGACTCGAAGCGTGTAAACGGTTTTGGCCGGCGTGTTATTCCAAATTCCGTGCGTTATGTTATGAGGAATGATAAACAAATCGACGAGCAAGGATAGCGTCTTGGTGCGGTCATTTGCGAAGCAGATTTGCATACCGAAGGCCGTCTATCCGAAACATTTAATTAAGCCTCCCTTAATAGTTATTAAGTTAGCGTGGTTCCATTTTATGTACGCATTTTACGGCGCAGTGACAGATGAAGGCAGAGCATGAATCAAAAAGGGGTGACTCCTTTCGCGTGGGCGCCAAAACCCAATATGTCCACCCGAGACGTCAGACGAGAGACAATCAAGCCCGAGGTAACGCCCTCGTGGATATAACCAAAGGCATATGTTTTGTGCCCTACGCTACGAGGCAATCTGAATACAATAAAATAGTAATAAAAATATCAAGGCCATAGACTTAGTCGGGACGAAAAAGAACCACCTGGCCGTCGTCGTCTTTGGCGCGAACTTGCACGGATGATTGTACACTTTCACGGCGCGCGTTTGCGGAGGTGTGCCCGGCGTCGAATGAATGAATGACTCTCGCGTACATGAAACAAGACCCCGGGACCATTTGGTTTCTCGTTAATTTCGAGAGCGATGACATCTCGCGTGTTCACGTCATCGCCGAAATTCCTGCGTCATTGACCTAGAGATGAGGAAATGAATGGGACGGCAAACAAACAATTATGCCATCGCGACACCCACAGTGTGATGTTTACAAATTGTCTAAGCACATTTGAATTCAGACCGAGTCATCGCGCCGAAGTGATGAAACGGGAAATTAAATTACCGAAAAGCCAAACGACCCGCAACCTGGCAATTTGCTTGATTGGACTGTCAATGAAAAAATGGAGGAAAAAGACGAGCTGCGCTTTAATTTACATCGATATACGATGGGACTGTCCGAGTTGTTCTTATGTAATTATAATTGCCAAACGATAAAGACCGGCGTGCAGATACGCGGCGCGGTTTTTTTCACTTGGCAAAGGCCAATTTTGGTTTGGTCTTATTTCGAGCCCGAGACCGGTTGGATTGAGATGCGTATGAAGATGTATAACACGCTCATTATATCTGCTATTAATAATGCGCAATATAAGACACTGGTTTTAATTATAATATTTAGGCGTCGCGCGTAAAGCAATACTATTATTGATCGCGGTTTTTTCGCAGGACCCGGCGGATTAATGGTTGGCGAGGCCAACCTCCTATGGCCGCGGTGGACCGGCTAACCGCGTTGAATCAATGAACGCTGGAGTGACACTTTCGACGCCTACGGGTTTCCATCTTTTAAAAAACAACGCTCGGCTTAATCGGCAAAAAGTAAAACAAATGGGGTTGTGGGGGGGGGTGGTACTCGGAATTCTAAAACCGACGCGCAAGACTGTTTTCTTGCTTCTCGGGGGTCCTGATAATTGCGGTGCTCTTCAACCGTTATTATTAAGCCGATATTTTACCAAGGGGACACACGTCCGTGCATATAATTTGCGAAAGCCTCTAATTATAGGTTAGTGGTACACGCAGACGGAGACTCCGAAGCGAAGATCAGCGTTAGAAGGCGCTGTGTAAAGGGTGAGGCCGGATTCGTGCGTCTCTCTCATCTTCTTTATTCTTTCGCCTACGCGTCAAAGCGGGCTTGTTCTTTCGCGCTTTATCATTAGCATCAATTCTTCTTGTTTTACCAGTTACATCCCCGAACTTTAATTGTAGAAGACGCGAGGCAAATCTCCGAAGAAATTCTGTTCAACTTTTGTTGAATAAACGCGCGAAATTGTTTCAAACGGAACGTCTTATTATACGCTTTGCAAATAGTCGAGGAACGTGCGACCGAGTGCGAGACACAATGGGTTATCGGGATGTTCTTTTATTGGGAATCAAATCTCTCGCTATCAATCAGCTTCAAGGCAGCTCGAAGTGGATGATGACTTTGAAAGCGGAGTCCGAGATTCGGCTATTATGGGTGAGATAAGGATTGGTATTAGACCAGAACAACGGTTCGGATCGGGGCCACGTTGGTGGCCCTGTTGGCGGGACCATTATCAAAAATCTGTCTTTAAGAGGGACCAAAAAAGTCTTCTTTTGTTTGGTTCGAAATTGTCGTAAACAGTGTTATTATGAATGATGGTTCTAGGCGACAAAGGTTGAAAAGGCGCGAGGGAGGCCGAAAAGAAAGAATAACGCGGAGGCGGAGGTCGTGGTTCGCGACTCGAGATTCTCTTAAGCCAGGGCCCTGACGGGGCAAGCAGCTTCGATGAATGACGTGAGCATAATGACGCTTTGCGCTAGCGCGACGTATGGGTAGATATAGGCCGTGTATACAGAGTTTGAAAGCGTATATGGAGGACGACTCCGGAGAGTGCCTCGGTACACGCCTCCGGGAAGATCGTCCAGGTTGCCGCCCAGGGTGAGGATATGATCGCTCAGAAATTAAGCACTTGCGACACGTAATACGTCTCGGTTAACCGCAGATAATCTCAACAACGAACGACGTCAAAATTCTAAATAAATAAACGATGGATCGGCATCTGCATATTTCGAGTTACGTTGAAAATTATAAAACCGTTTTGGTATTCGTAAATTGACTCGCGGTGTTGCGGGTTTAATTTAACCATTTATTCCGCATCGACGGCCGTTTTAGAATAAACTTAAATATGAAATTTTACAATTGATATTGTAACACTTGGATAATTATAATTCGATGTTGATGCAAAAACTTCCAGACTTTGACAATTTCTTATCGTGCGAGTTTCATCGTTCGTAGTTTCATTTTCTCAGCGCAAAAGTGAAATAATTAAATTACCGAGAAAAATGAAACGTTTTTTATTATTCAGAAATTTCCGGTGAAATTGAGATTGAACAGGTTATATATTAATGATATTACAAGCTGGCCTTGAAAATTCATGTGGCAACGTCTGGCGTGCTTTTTAAATTATATCATATTACAACGAATATCTAAAATTAATTAATTTAAATAACACTACTTTTTATGGATGAAGAGTGCGCTAAATAAACAGTTATTGTAAAGCGGTATAAATAATTACTACATACAACTAATCTTCGTTAAATTATTTCAAATATGGAATTCCCTTCAATATTTAGAATACGTAATTTAATATATTTTAAATTACAAAAAGTCCCAAACCAATAATATATATTCCCTGTATCAAAACCATAATCATAATCATAATTTTCTCTAATAAACCCAGTAAATTCCTTTTGACATCACAACCGACACGTAATCACATCACTGCGCATCAAAATGAAAATTCAAACTGGAAAATTATAACAATAGCTTCATATTACGAACGTGGAATAACTATACTAATCGATAATAATCTACAGGAACATAAATCTGCTCTTTAATTTAATGGCGCAAATATGGCAGCTACAGCAAAGCAAAATCGCTCGCCAGGATATTTTCAATAAACCATAAACATCCATTCCTTTATCATTCTTCACCCGAGCTCCTTGTATTTCAAGCATTCCAAACATAAGCCGCGTGCTATTTACTTTTTAACTTCGCGCAAAATGCAATTTTCGTGTTGAAGAAGTCGACGGATCTGTTTACATCGACCGCCAGTGTACGAAGTCCCGATTTGCGCTCGGCAACGATCGCGGGGGACTAATTTGCCCGTTTCAATCATTCTTACAGTCTGTTTAAGGCCGCTCGCTGAACTCAACATTAAACTAGGCTACGATTACGTACGGCATCGATTTTTGCAGCCGCGTGGAATTACCCAGTTTTGTGCTGGATGGATACCGCGCGGCAACACATCAGCGTACCTGATTCCGCGAGAGGAAATATTGCGTGGGTTTCTGCGGGTTCTCCGGCAACTGGTGCGTGTCTATCTCAACGTCGGGAGCCTGTTTCTCGCTTGGTGGTTATCGGACTATGTCCAGGAAACGGTCCCGGTTACGCAATGTTCCGAATGAGATCGAAAAATTTATTCGCAAAAATGTTTGCCGATCTTCATGACGAAGTCAACCGCGATCGGCGATGACAAGCTCTGCTTATCTTCTTACAGCATTTTGCCATTTTCGAAATAAAAATTCACCGTTGAATGTTATCCGCTGTTGCCACATTTCATGATGATTTGACTGACGCTTTCGTATGTCGCGCTTAATCTCTTCAGTTGACTGAATCGACAGAAATATGAGATTCTACAAATTCTAGGTTTTGGAGTTGAAATTAACATTACGCGAATAAAAAGTGTTTATCCGGGTTGGTGCGGACTGGGAATTATCGTCATAATCGGAAAACCAAAATACGTTTTATGATGAGAACGTTTATACACGTAGCGATATTTGATATTATATATCAATTTAAATACGTGGCGGTAAATTGTATTGCTTATTTATATAATTACATAGTAAGGAGTAGAT
>JABFQC010005723.1:0-11389 GCA_022817085.1 Psilanteris sp. ZL-2020 | reverse complement strand
ATTTTTGCGTGGCGAAAGGTATAAATACGCTCGACGTGAACCAGGCGATTTCGATTTTCGTTTCGCGTGATCCATAATCCACCGCTTGATCGACATTTCGATTCGGTGGATCGCACAGCAGCCATTCGTTGGCGTTAGACGGGAGAGTTGCTTTGATTTTCAAAAATGCACCCAGTTTTGTAAACCGACAAACGGTTGCATTTCATTAAATGCAATTATAAAAAACGTGAATGTAAATAAAAATGGCGATATGAAAATAATAACAATAGTAATAAAATAATCATCAACAAAAACAAACAAGAAACAAAAACAACGCCGTGAAAAAAAAAAAACGGATTTGAAATTTGAATTGTAAAAGGAGATTTTGAAAAATATAAAATCATAATTACCTGTCTGTTTTGGTTAGTCACAGTTCTCGATAATAAAAGATAACAAATGCTCGAGTGTTGAGTATAGAATTTCGTCGACGTGAAATAAAAATAAAAATGATCTTCTCGAAGTGCTACTGAAAACGATTCGAAAAAAGAAGAAAAAAAAAAAAACAACAAAAACAAATAAAACAAAATAACCATAAAAAGAAAAAGTGATAATCAAGAAAACAAAAGTCGACGAAAAATTGTATTTTGTGATTCTTGAATTTGTCAATATCAAACTGCATAATTGAAAAGTAATTAAGGATGCGAAAAAAGGATGGGTTAGTACGTTATTAAAACACAATTCAAGTGGACTTGCTATAACATATATATTCGATCGAAAATGTCACGACGTATTGCGTCGTGAAAAAACATGTGTTTATATATACATGAAGGTTTTCGGCTTACATTTCCGTATCGTTTATTTGTACAAAACCTTCTTTCACTTGATTTCCTGCGATTGATCGTTACTTTACGTTGTACATGACGATGGGAAATGATGACATAAGAAAGTCAATAGGTTACAATCGGGTTAGAAAATCGGTAAAAAGGAACCGAAATGATGGCCGGATGAAATGGAGTCAAAACGAGTAAAAAAATAAAATGCGTCGAAAAAAAAAATATACAAAAAGGTACAACAACATAACGGCGAATTTGAAGCGTGAAAATCGGAGTGAACATGCGTCGTACGCGCGAAATATATATATATATATATATATAATCCCGTGGGTCGCTCGCACAAATTTGTATATTGCTAATCAGCGGCGATCCGAGTTCTCAGTCGCAACGTTAAAGGCAATGGTTTGGTTCGTTTTTTTTTCTCAATCGTATGAGTGTCGTAACATTTCGGTTAATTGACTGACTGCGACACGTGGAATCGCGAAGCTATGATCCATCAACTATGATCCGATTGCACTACATCGAGAAACATATATGTGTGTATATGAAAGTGGATTTGATTTGCTTTCATTGGATGCGCTGCGCTTTTTTCTCCGTCTTGTTAAGCGGGGAAAAAAGTCAGTGACAAACGTTACACAAATAATCATAGAATATACAATAGAATAATATAATATTACGAGGATTATGACGATGAAGAGATAGAAGAAAAAAAATAGAAAATGAACGAAAATATCTAACACGAACAATAACATATGAATGATACCATAATCGTAACCCTAATTATTCGCAAATAAACATGGCTATTTACACGAGGCGCGACGGATTTGATCATTCCGGCGCCCAAATCGCGATCGATTGGCGGTTCGGCGCGGGCGCCGGGACGGACCGTCCCGGGACCCCGAAATGCGCGCTCGACAGCGGCGCCGCCCGACGAGCATTCACATACACACATACAATCGTTTGCGAAGCGAAACTGTTTGTACACATAAGTTCGGAAATTGAAACGAAAAGTGCGACAAAAAACTAAAAATAATGAATACCACGGCGGCCAACGAAGTGATGAATCAAAAGAATAAAAAATAAAACGAGACCGTCCTTCGATCGACTTATGTACATTCGAACTGGCGCGCGTTCGAGCAGGATCGTTCTCTTAATCTGTATATATATATCTATATATAGCTTTATTTATATATTCTTTCATAGTTGTCTATATATAAGTGAATGCATATATACAGAGTTACATAAATAATATATATACAATCGTATACTGGTATTATACATACTATTTGTAACGCAAGGTGGCGCCGTTCGCCACCCACACACGTTATCACAGTGGTTATTTGAAGAGAACCGAGTCAACCCGTATTACTCGTCAACGAATCACTGAGAATCATCCCGTTAGTCGACCTCACCGGGTCGACGATTGGCCGGGCAGTGGTGCCAAGCCGCGGACCACGCCGTGTTCGTTGGCACCACTGTCCGCCATTTGCGTTCTTTGGCAGTTCTCGGTTTTTCGCGAGTGCCCTTTTTATTTACCAAAACCCAAGTCCATCCGAGCGAACGAGCAGATATGCCGAGGTGCGGCTCCGGGTGGCGCAGTCGATCGTGATATCCGCTCCTTCGCCGCGCGGATTGGCTGATTCGCAACAATCCCTCGATCTTGGCGAGAAGAACGTGGGGGTTCCGCCGCAGAATCGGAAGGATACTGTTTTTTTTTTTACTTTTATTTTATTACTTTTTTAACGTTTTTTTTTCGACTTGTGTGTTGGTACGTGAGAATTCCCAGGGTCGAGGACAGCCGAGGGGTTCGGGTCGTCCTGGGCTGTCCTTGTCCCGGGCGAAAACAAACAAAGCTGTACAAAAAACGGAAAACAAGAGAAAAAGTGCGGAACAGAAAGAACAAAACAAGCTGTAATTGAAGACCGTCGACGGTGTGGTGTCCCAAAATGCGGCCGCTATCTTCCAGGTAATGTGTGTGTGGCGCAGTCGGATATCCTGTCGGTGCCCTTCCGATGGTGCGGCTGCACGGCCCCCACGTCTCTGCGTTTTAAGTGCAAGTCTCTTTTTCTCTCTTTAATTTCACTCTTTCTCTTTCTTTAACATTATCTCTTTGCTTTCAATTAGCCCTGCGTTTTCACGATCCGTCCGAGTCTCAGGCCTCGATCATCCATCGGTCCGTTTAAGCGATCCTACGAGGTCAGTGATAGTCTGCGTTAAGTCTAATTTTGGTACTCTTGGTCTTAATCAGACCGCGAATTCTTAACCAGTATATATGTTTGTTCATCGATAATTCGATATTTTAATTGTTTTTGTTTTCGGTCTCCGATTCAATTGACACTATTGCGCTTGACAGCCAATAGGATTGAATGGGTTGCTTGCATAAAACAATTAACACGACAGGCCCAGTCGTAATCTATTAATGTATTCAAGATTCGTTCTCATTCCGACAGGTGCAAGAGGGTTCCTAGTCAAAAAAAGAGCAAAAACTGTGTTCAAAAGCGATTCGCAGGATATGATATTTTTTTGAAACATTGAATGGTCATGTTTTGGTTAAGCGCACAGCGACGGGTCAGAGTCGCACGGTGGCGAACAAGAATTATTATACGTTTTGTGTCACGCGTCTCGAATTTCGTGGTCATGCTAGATTTGTTTCAAGTTGATCTTGAACCCTCTTGCAACATATCGAAGATGTAGAAGGGCATTCGTTTGGGTTGCGTCGCGCGATCACTACGAGTGCATGCAGGCCAACGAAATGCGAGTCCGATCGCGAGCCGCGTCCCGCGAAAATGAAAATCGGGGTTTTCATTTGTTCGCGGAACACGGCGCGATTTCGATTTCACTTTTTTTTATGGTTTCAGACTTTATCTTTAGCCGTTTTTGCTATCTCTCTCTATCTTTTCGATTTCGGACTCGCGTTTCGTCGGCGACCTCGACGAAGCGACAAAAAAGCCCACGCAATTTGCTCGATTCCGCGGAAAGTGTTTCTTTCCTTTCGATTCGCGAAAAAGTTGCAATTTCGGTTTTGTTGACTTTACAAACAACGAGATTAATACAGATGTAGCTTAATTTGCCGGCCGCGTATCACAATACGACGCTGTTTGTTTGCCGACGAATGTTCGACAGCGTTAACGTTTCAATTTTATCAGACGCGATTTATTGTTTTGTCTTTCGCGACGCGGTGTTTGTCGAAATGCAAACGCGAATGCCAATCCCGGTTTGATCTTGAAATACGCGGCAGTAGAGCCGAATCGCGGGGATAACAGCGATCGGAGACGACGAGATGATCAGAAATTGCAACTTGACCGGAATACTTTTGGTGAACAGAATTCGCAAATGCATGGGACCCAAAATTAATTGACTGACCCAAAAGTGACAAAAAATCCTTTTTAAATGACGCGTGCAACACACTTTGCTATGCAATTTCCTCAGAAACAGGGGCGACTGACGTGGTTTTTGAAAGATACACGATTTTGGATGGAGTCAAAGGGGGGTCATTTTCGACCGGACAGTTCAAAGCAGAAACTACGGTCAAATGACTTTCTAAAATCGTATTTCTTTCAATGACCGGGCTTGAAAAATATTGATCAATTTTGCGTTGCTGACAGCATAGTACGGGGAAAGAAAAATATTACATAAATAAATGTTCATTCAATGATATGCTAAGATATCTGAGTTGCTATGCTGTTTAATATAAAAGCTACATTGCTTTAAATTAAATTTATTGTTTGAATCGTAAATATTGTTTAGTTAATAATTACCCAGGAATACGCTATTACTTTATATTATTGTTCATGATAATTATATATATTTCAGTATATATGTATATAAATTTATTATACGCTGATTCACGTTTAAGATTTATTAATAAAGGTGCGGATAAAATTTGTATAATAAAAAATAGAACTCAAAATATTTATTTAATTTGTTTATTAATGATAAAAATTGCAATAATGACAGTAAGTATAATGTTAATATTAATTACTCGCATTTCAATCATATCAATAAAAATAGATTTGCATAGTTCATTACACATTATAACATAATATCACATTTCTTGTAACTGTTTATATCGTAACATAATATATTTTACATACTATGCCATAAACTATCGTATTTATGGCTCACATTAAAATAATGTTATAATATATAAATATTATAAAAAATTCACAATAAAGTACAATTTCATTCGTCCGCATTTTTATACTCAATTTTCGCAATCTAGATCATTGTATCAAGCATTCAACGCTTTATAATAACTTTGGCATCGATATTTTTCGCCGTGCGGTCATGTCGCTGTTCGCAATCGGTCATGGGAATACACATAACTTTCTGAGGAAAAAGAAGGCAAAATGACAAGGCTCAAGCGCACTGATCTAAGATATATACAAATGTACAATCATAAACTAATTGCTTAAGTTTTTATTAACTTAACCCTAACATACTGTAACAATGCTTACATATGAGTGAGTGGCGGAATTGACGAGTGGTGTTGCACTAAAGGATCTGGCGACGGTCCTGGCGAATATACGCCCGGTCCGTGTTGCACGATGCCTTGTTCTCCGCACTGTGGTAGATACATTGATATCATCTGCTGGCGCAAATCACCTTGTTGCTGAGTTTGTTGTTGCCCTAAGTATTCCCTTTTGACCGTTCCTGTGTTAGCATTAGCAACTGCTGGCCCAGCTTGTGGAGTCGGCGTATGTATGCCGGCGCTGGCCGGACTCGTTGGCTCCGATTTAATGCTACTCCCGCTGGGGCTGTGGCTCGACATCTGCGAGCCCGGCTGGGTTTGGTGGTACGGCGACGGCGAACCACCGGCGTAACCACCATAACCATTCATATAGCTATTTATCGGGCTTGGACTGCCGCCACCCATGTGGTGGCTCATGTCGTACCGCGGATATCCAGCAACAGCGGCTGCAGCTGCTGCACCCATATGACTGCTGTAGGCCGCGTGTTGCTGGTACCCCGTGGGATCTGACATCATGTACGCTCCGTTAGGCGTATACCCTGTTGGCATCTGATAAACCTCTCGTTGCATTTGTGCTTGCTGCAGTCCGACGCCTCCGACTTGGCGCTGATCTACTCCAAGGATGCCACCGACTCCGGGCACTCCAGCTCCCAATTGGAATTTGGCGTCTTTTTTCATTAACGTCTTTGTCTTGCGACGTGGCCTGTATTTGTAGTCGGGATGTTCTTTCATGTGAACAGCCCGCAGTCTTTTGGCCTCGTCAATGAATGGTCGTTTTTCAGCTTCAGACAGCAACTTCCATTCAGCTCCCAGTCTTTTCGAGATCTCGGAGTTGTGCATTTTTGGATTGTCCTGAGCCATTTTGCGCCGTTGACCGCGCGACCACACCATGAAGGCATTCATGGGTCGTTTGACGCGGTCAATATTGTTGTTTTTGTTGCTGGAATTGTTGTTGTTGTTTTGCGGCTGGTGTTGCTGGGTCTGTTGATGTGAGTGGTGTTGTTGCTGTTGTGCCGCCTGCTGGGCTAACATGGACTGTTGCTGCTGTTGCTGCTGCTGTTGCTGTTGTTGCGCAGCTTGCATGGTGGCGTAGTGGTGCTGGTGGCCGGGGTGCTGGTGCGGTCCCAAGCTGAGGGTGCTCATGACCGTGCTTGGCGGACTTACGGACAAAGCTGGACTGTTAACTATGGAGCTCAGTGGCCCATAAGGGGAGACCCCCGTGTGATGTCCCATGGGTGAGACACCTTGGTGAGGATGTGGCGGCATCTGGGCATGGAGGCTGCCGCCCTTCAGGTCGGACTCCATCGTGAGCATGTCGTCTTCCCTGTGTCCGTACAGTTTGCCGCTTTAACTCGCGTAACCCGCGATCTCGAACTCAAAAACTAGTCCCAATCGAGCACACACGACGACGCGTTACAACTTGGCATCAGCCGTCAAGTGGGCATCGGTCGAATACACACACGGCACCTTCGCAAAATCGAGGATCACTAGGTCTCACAAAACACTATTCAAAACTCGACCTTTCTTAGGCACGCGAACTGTTGCACTGTAACGGCCCGCTAATAACCAGTAGGTACTGATCGTGTTCGAGTTGGTGTACTCGTGTAGCTCGTCTATTGCTGGCAAGGGAATTCGTTCACGCAAAAACCTTTGCTCGTGTATACGACTTGCTCATGAATAGCGCGAGAGACGTTGTGTCGAGACGACCACACTCCACGAAAGATCTGAACAATCTAACTCAACAGCGACTGGTTTGGGAAGTTGACCAATATCGCAGGAGTGAGGGTCGCCTCCCCACCGCCGGGCTCCCCCACCACTCGGCCTGAGCCGCCGAACGGCGAGCTCGGCCGCGATTCGTGCGTTCGCCTGCCATCATTCCGGGCGGCCAATCGCGGCGAGGCCGACTTCGGGAAGGGGCGGAGCCAAACCCGTGACGTCACCGTCAACTGGCACGACCTCTCGCGAGCGCCGTATTGCTGGCTATCCGCCGTACGCCAGCGACGATTGTGTGCGCGCGCACGCGCACCGCCGCGCCGACCGTGTTTGTTTGCGCGATACGCTTTGTGTTGGAATATGCGTTCCGATGAAATGCGTTTGCGATTCGTGCACGCGATGCGTCGTTTATCCTTCGACGCGGAGTTTCGCGTTCGGTTTTTTTTTTCTGCTTTTTTTTTTCCGCCGAATTCGCCTCGATCCTCGAGGACGCCGCGATCCAATTTCGCCGGCGTGATTCGTATCGATCGTCGGTGGATTAATCGTCGTCGGACGGGGCGACGAGACGCCGCGACCGCGTCGGTTAATGATTTTGATTCACTTCGGATGATTTGGTGGCTGCGTACGAACGCATTTTTTGTACGTTTACGTTGTTGTTTCGAATCGAGGCACGGAGAAATGGACGTCGGCGGTTTGGTATTCCTGCTCGTAAACAACGTTTTAATAATAGTTCGAGCACTCGTTAATTAAGAGTAATATAAGGTAGAAATGTGGCTTTTGTTTGACCTCTTACGTTGACGATTAATATTGAAATGTCATAGCCTTCGACGATTCAAACGTAAATGCGACTGAAACGGTTGTCGCGAGCGTGATATAATCCACGTGGATATCGAAATGCATATTTTTTTTTCTGTTTTTTTTTTTTTTTTCCAGCGAACGAAAGACGCGCACAAATAAGTCGCGCAAATGCGGACGATCGCGCGTCATCGGTCGTGATTTTTTACGCGCACGATGCAAATCGTTTTTATTTTTCGTTCGCTCGCTTTTTCGTTCAATCCAATTCAAAGGAGAAATCTATTTGGAATCAATTTAAGAACGAAACACGAAAAGTATGTGAAATCGAGTGATCTCGAAATTGTTCCCGTCACATTTAACGAACTCCATTCCGCGTCGCCGTAAAATGAAGCGTTTCGTTTTAAAGCATTTTTCGTCCTCGATTGTCAAGCAGTCGCACATATTTTATTCTAATCCGCGTATTTGTAATTGGAAAACGCTTTAAACGCGCGATGCAATTGCGCTTTCGATCGCAGTATAAGCCACGTGGAAGACGCTCAGTTTTTTATGACTATTTCGTATTTATTAATATGAATATATATATATATATGGTTTTGGTGACGAACTGGGAAATACGTTTTAAAATGGATTGGTGTTAGTGTTATTTATAATATATTTTTTTTAATGTAATGACATTATTTTATTTCGTGACATTTGAATACACGTAGAAAAAAATAATATTATAAATTACTATACATTTTTAGCAAATTTCTTTTATAAAAAAGGTAATTTTCATACAAGATATAGTAAATTTTGTTATATGATATTGTTTTGTGCAACAAAAGTATAACAATTTTTACTATGTCTTAGAGTTAAAAGTTCAGTATCATATTAGAGAAGTTATTTTAGTAGTATAGTAATTTACTATTGTTTTTGTTTCGATATCCGTTAAATGTCAGATTTATTGTAGTATGTTGAGTATAACTTTTTTCTGTGTGTAGTTTTGTTAATTTTCGTTAGTTTTACTGGTTTTCCCAACGATTTATAGATTAATTTTAAATTTCACTTTTCAACTATTTAATATTTAAGTACGATCTCAAATATATATCATATATTTTATTAAATTTAATTTCGGTTTATTATTCAATTTTGTTTTATAAATGTTTTATAATTTCAAAATCCGTTTTTTTTGTTTATTCGTTTAAATGTATTATTGATAAAGAAAATAAAATGAAAGTAAAATAAGAAAACGTTTAAAATTATTTAATACCCAAACCTATAATGTCGTTATCTGTATTTTAATTTTACATTTGGACAAAACTTTAAAGTTCTGTTATTTCAGTAAAGGTTAGGTATTAAAAATAGAAAATGAACAATCATTTTGTTGATTTATTGCATATTTCGAACGACGTAGTGTCGAACCTTTACTTGTATTTATCTAGTCAAGTTATCTATATCATTTATTACAATCTTACGTATTTCTAACGAAACGCAAAGAAAAATGCGTTAATCCGTAACAAAAATGTTACGAAACGGTCAAACTACTATACGTACTTAACATTTCAATTAAATTTCCATTGAAATAAATGAGTCATCTTATTTAGCCACGTAAAAAAATAACTACTCCAAAAGTGTGCATCCATACGTGTATATATTTACATGGACGTGTATATGTAATACAATATATTCTCATTAAATTTTTATTTCGCCGTTATTAATATGAACCACCGTCTCAATGTCTTAAAATGTACAAACATACCGCGGTGATTACTCTGTCAATGAAAGACGTTCATTGGACGATTGGTGCTATTTAAGTTGGTATGTGAATCGGACCTGTTGCAGCAACTTATAATAGAAGAATTCATCATAGATAATCATAACGTGCCCTGTGAGCCTTCTATATGAGACCCGGTAACAATAAAAGTTGCTATGGGACCAACCCCTAGCTTTGCTTTCAATTTCAACGAACAATCGGATTCGCGTGGCGCAATGCAAAAAGTCTTAACGTGTCTTAACATGATAAATGTGATATATATTTGCTGCAACATATATACTCAAATGTCGGTCGAGTTACTACTAATTTTCACGCTTGTTATGCACCACAAAATCAATAAACGTACATATATATATATATATATGTCTATATATACAGACACGGATATGTTTTTATTTACATATTGTTTTGAAAAATAAATATTTTCATTTTTTATTTGTACTTTTGTTTTGTTGTTGTTATTACAGTTTGTATGTAAATAAAATATATATTTATATTTACGTTTTGAAATATGTTTCTTTTTCTTGTTTCGTTATTGTTGTTATTGTGCGAATATAAATAAAAATATGTTTACATTTATATATGCTTTGATATGTGTGTTATATTTGTTCCTTTTTCTTGTTTCCTTGCTGTTGTTTTTTGAATTTTTGATACCAAAATTAACAAATACGAAAATGTTTTGAATTATTCAATATTTCGAAACGAAATGTCGTATTTGTTAACAAAATTACGATTCATAATTAATCGTTTGATTCCACGCTTTTTGTGCTCGATTTTGACTATCGATCATTTAATTATAGCTTGTAATATCAAAAATGTATACGTTTGTATTGTATACTTTCGTATTGGACGTATTGATTCGAGTTATTGTCGGGACACATTGTAACGAAAATTAATTAATTATAATAATTATAAATATATATATCGTCGTTAATACTGCCGAGGCACACGACCTGTTAAAAGAGTTATTATACTAATTTGATTGTGAATTAATCGATTAGTCAAATTTCAGAATTCTTTCTTTCATTATATGACGCAGCGACTGAAATCAAAAATCTTATTAATTATTACTTCGTGCATTAACGATTGATGTAATATTGTATTTTGACGAAGAATACAATTTTGCTTGTACATTTTCAATGAACTGTATATTAATTCTCTCAATACATTATTTAATGATATTTTTATATATGATACGTAAAGTGTATTCGTTTTATTTGATTATTTTTGATTCGTTGCTTTATTAATTAATTTGAGTATGTAGTTATATTATAATGAAAAATATATTGTAAAGCAATAATAAAATTGTTGTTTAATAAATCGTTTAATTGATTGTTTAATACTTGGCCACTTCTATTAATAATAACGTGTTTGTTATAGAAAAACGGAAATAACAATATTTAGTAATTGTTTATGAAATTATTTATTTTTATTGTTCATTTTCGTGTATATATGTATATAAAGTTTTCGCAAATATAAAATAATTTTAATAAAATTAATAAAACAATGGAATATTCTATTATATTTTTTTGAAGTTTTATTTATTCTTAATCGCCTTAATTACATATAATATATACTTTACGGGGAAAACTAACGAAAATGTACAGATGGTATATATTATGTTAGAAATTTTGCCTTTTCCTTTTTAGCCCGAACAAACAATTTTGCAATCACGTTACGATGAGTCGAAAAGCCCAGTTTTACTTCAAAGGTACGTGACACACTGTAAACCCAGTTCGGTAAAAATACGTAATATATAACGTAATTCAGTTGCCATTACATTTCACGAAATTTTTCGAAAAAAACGTAATTTTTAACTTGCTATGAATACGACTCACTCTAGAG
>JABFQC010005722.1:0-11389 GCA_022817085.1 Psilanteris sp. ZL-2020 | reverse complement strand
GCGATAGATCGCTTTTCGCGTAAAGTATGACTCGTAAACGAAAAAGGAGAGTAGATAAATATTTGCATTTGAAAAATTCAATATACAAAAGAAGATCGTTGTTTAATATCGTTTGCGCGATTAACCGAGTTCATTGCAATTTCGGATGTCAAATTGATTATTAGTTAAAAATAGGTTAAACAAAATTATCTTAATATTATAGCAAGTACACAAATTTTTCAAAAAATCGATCGATCGTAAAATCTAAATTAAAATTGTCTCTTCTCAACAATCTCAATTTTGCTTTCAAGCTTCGTAAAATTCTTTAAACAATATGCTTCCAATTGAACCTATTCCATCGCACGAAATTACGCAATTTTCATATATATATATATATATATATATATATATATATATATATATTAGCCACATAATTAATTAACGCAAGATAACGCGATATGTTTAGTTTAATATGTTTGCTGTAATTTAGTTTGTTTTTTGCATTCGCGATTAATGAAAAGTTGTTTGCGTAGCCTTTTTTTCGTCGCCGAATCGCGAAAAATTCAGACGCGGCGCGTTAGCTGGCGTCAATTAACGGCTAATCGAACGTTTATTAGCGATCAGTTTACGCGCGGCGAGAGTTTCGTGGCGTGTAATTGTATGGAGATTTGCGCGTGCCGCGCGTGGTTGCTCGCAGTCCCTCCTCCCCACTCTTTTCTTCCATTTCCTTTTAATCACCAATCGAAGAGTTGTCTACTTGAAAAGTCGTCGTGCGGTTTCAAGTGGACGTTAGAAATCGGAGTAACTCGTGACAAGCATTCGAGTGCTCGCAAAAAGAAACGGCAATTCCAGACGCGCCGGGATAAAGATTTTGCTTTTCTTTCGAATTAAGTAATCGATCTTTCACGAGCAAAAATAACAATAACAACTTTTGATTAACAATTGGAAATATACAGTTGCAAAAGTTCGCGCGGATTCGCTGCCGTGTCGTTGGCGCAGAATAATCGGCATTTAATTAAATTTGGAACGAATGTTTAAATTAATTAATTAAACAATCAGAATTGACCGTCCGTGGATGACCGTTGTATGAGTGTAAACAGATTTCAATGCGTAGCAATTAAATAAAATTATTCGCGTCCACTAGAAATTTACAATTTTTATATCTTTGTAACATGATGAAAGTGACCATTAGCTACACTGTACTGAAAATTGATCTACGCATGCGTAGTAAATGTGCATTTCAACGGTAGTTACGATAAGTTAACAAGTTATAGCGTATCTGGTATTGTTAACACGTCGTAAATAATGTTGAAATGAATTCCGTATAGGTTAACGTAGACATAAAAATATAGTCCTTTGGTGTGACCTTTTCACGCAAATATTGTTTTAAATTCAAAGCCTGATATAAATATATCTAAATGCCAATCACATTTTTTATTGTAATATTTTGATATTCGTAAACAAATGAATTGGACGATAACCTCGATTTATTTGCATATTTTTTGTTATGCTATAACTTTATCGTATTATGTTATTTGTATATATATATATATACATTGAAACTGATAATAATTAATTAAACATATATATTTAAAACGATTCGCAACGTTTTATTTTATAGTCTTTAATCTTTATTGAAGACATTCGTGTTAACTTGCGCATTACAAATGTATACGTTTAGAAACATTGCAAATTGTTTCTTGTATTAATTAAATGATTCTTATTCCGTACGACTTATTTTCAAGTGTATCAGTCAATTCGCATTACAACATAAGTGTGTTTGTCAATATTACTTATTACACTTATTACTCTAATTTGTGTTATAAACGAGTACTGTGAACATATTACAGTATCATTACGATGCTAATACATTATGACAACTTCTTAGAATTTTACAACTTTTTTAACACTTTTTAAACAAGTCAGTTGCTAAATTGAAATGATACTTTGGTTTACTGCTTCGAGAAATTTATTTCATTTTGTCGAAGCAATAATTTAAATTCGAAACGTAAATACGAATTCATTACAATTTAACTCCAATTACTACAATCGGATTTGAATATTATAAATTTATATTACTCGCGTTTCAACAAATTTCGTTATATCTATATTTACTGTACGTGCATGTATATTTATATACATATACATATATACGTTTCTGTAAAATGTAATAACTTATTTTTGTTGACTCATGTTTTTAATAGTTTTCTGAATTACAATGAGATGTATTAAAATTCACGCTATTATCTTGATGCTTTCTGGTAATTGAATTTTAATATGAACGTTTCGAAATACCTTTCGAATTTGTTTACAAACGTATACAATTATTATTTTATTAGAAATTGTAGTTTTAAATTTTAAAAAACAACGATTTTTTAATGTGGCGAGTAATATAAAATATTACAAATATCACACATATTAGACGTAGAAAGAAACGAAATAAAATGTATTTAATTGAAATAAATCCATAATTCATTTTTCTGAATAAAAATTGTGAAACAATGTTTCGTTTGATGCATTCGATTAATTATATGTAACAAAATAACAGAAGACTTAATATTCTGAATGATATTTCTTTATCAGAAGCCACATAAATAAATATATTGAAAACCATATTGAAGTGTTTTTCTGGAACAGTTTTGTTTATAAATAATCATATTAACATAATCATTAACAAATGATGTAAAAGTAAACCGTTTATTAAGTGCAACTATAAATATGTATAAATAATTAACGATGCGTAAAAATATATTTAGCAATAATGCGTGCGCGAAAAATGTAGAAATTAATATTCATCTCAATCACAGGTACCAATTAATCTTAAATCGCGTATTGCAATACATAAACATATATTATCATAATCTTGATTGTGCCGGATAATGCTTGTTAAGATGCTAATTTTACACGTTGTGAGTTCTTCGTTTTGATAGATTTCCGTTTTTATTCTGTTCATTTTTCAGGATTGTGCATCATTTCCTTTTATATTTAAATACTTTTCACGAGTTTTTTCGCTTCAATCGACTGCGCTAACGGTTTATTGTTTGGCCGTATAAATACACTCGTTTCAAATTTCTAATTCAAACAATAAAGCCAACAAAATTGAGCTTCGTTTAAGAGTGATGCGCGACGTCCGTATTGTGTTAATAAGTCGTTTCAAGAATTCCGAAGATTTTTGTTAGTTTTTCTAGGTGAAGAAAGTTCCTCGCTTTATTCAAAAACATTAGGAAAATGGTATATGTTTGCCGTAAGTGATTTCTTATACGAAATGTCAATTTGCATCATTATGCAATCATAATGACGTACAAATGCAAAATTTGCTAATTAGTTTCGCGTGCAGTTGACCTTTGATTTTCCTTCCCAAGGCTGCGGTCGTGTCGTCGCTATGTGACTTTCTCTTCTCAGAGGATCTGGAAAGTCGTTTCTTACATTTTCATCCGCCAATGGCCTGAAATTAGTCGTTATTTGCTTACATAACTTTAATTTATTTCTCGTGCCGGCGTTAACTATTTATATTTCCTTCTGTTTTCGTTTAATTTAAAAAAAATGACAAATGTAAATTTAATTCTTATTTGATTATAATCTTTCGGACGCCGAGCTTATGTTTTCGGTTATTTCAAATAATGCTGATGCGCGATTTTAGATGCAAAATTGAAAATATAATTAAACAAACAACGAGTATTGTTTCCATATATCTTTCATACACTGAAAAAAATAATCTTACAAATGTTACCAAACTAGATAATAAAAGCAGGAAAGGTGAGCAAAAATGTAAATAAACATTAGTTGATATCATTATTATTATTATCAATTGATTGGTAATATTTGATATGTTTTTACAACTTTCTAATCATAATATTTACATTTTTGCTCATTTTTCCTCCTTTTATTATTTAGTTCGGTCAAATTTGTAAGATTATGTTTTTCAGTGTACACACGTATATATATATATATACTCTTAAATACTTTGCAAATTTACCGCAACGAACAAACATTTCTTCTAAAAATAAATTTTAACTATTTTATAAACACCAATACACCTCGTAATACATTTTTATAACAAAAGAAACTCTAATAACAATTACTTATCAATTATTTCAATTTTGTTCACTAATCTCATCATGGTTATACAATTCTTAGTAATTTCCATCCTGTCCATTACAGCTTCAATCAGGATATTTCTTTCCGCGTATTATTATTTATCTGTAATAAACCAATTAATAATACTAAAACGCGCGTAAGAAAGACGACATAAGACTAGTTAAGTAAATACAACTGCGATAAAACAAAGTTTAACGTCGAATTATGGTTACGAGTGGTCAGCGCACACCTCATCCGCGCGGATAATATGCATTCGAAAATCCACTTTGGAAAGGTTTACGTAATTCCAACGATTGTGCATGTGACACGGAAACGTTCGTTAAGCAATCCGCGACGTCGAGCTTGTGGTTTGAACTTTCAATATTGAGTGGTCGGCAAACGCAAACTGCACCGTCGTCGATCTTTTGCCGCGTATTCTTTAAAATGACGTTGCACTTGGCTGGCATCCTCGCACGTTGGCAGAGTCGATAGAGAAACGCTCTAAACTCGTGTAAAAAAAGTCATCGATGCGGGGGATGCCGGGCGTGCTCCCTCGATCAAATATGCGACTCGCATACCAACTTTGCTGCGACTTTTATCGCAGACGCGTTAAGATTCATCACGTAGCGCATCACGCGTTGCATCGATTACATCGCCAATGGAATGAATTTACAAGTGATACGTGCTCAAATAATAATGAAAGGAAATATGTTAAAGTCGTCTTCGCGATCGACTAATAGAGGCGTTCAAATTAGACGACAGGCCGCGCGATTTCAATATACTCATCGGCTGCCGCGCGGTTCAACGAAATGTTTCTTGTAATCGGATAAGGCTCCGGGGGCGGCAAACCGAGCGCTGTTGTAAAAACAGACGAATGTTTGTTCGCGCTTGGCTAATTACATAAATTAATAAGAAGCTGCGTACTCGGCGAGATGATTGATCGGAGAAAGCGCCGCGGGGAAATTAAATGCTAAGGACTGCGAATTGAGCGGTAACGGTGACCATTCCGAATGGTAAAACTTTGTCGCTTGGAACGCGCCAAACTCGAAGGACCGATTGCTTTTCGGCCGACCGTGCGACGCGGTGTTGTAATTAAGGATACGGATTATTCTTATGCTGTGGCGTTCCGTTAAACGAAGAAAAAGGATAAGGATATACTCGGCCGAATAAAAATAAACGCTCGAACGATTAATGGCAATTGTAAGACGCTTTAGTAAAAGTTTGAAATTTGAATTTCAAATTTTACATTTTGTAGCTGTATTTTGAAAATGTGCGTTACAGGTAGCAGGATAGAATCGTGATTACCATAATATTATCGTAATATTATTGTGATTTTTAATAATCGTCGAGAAATCGTTTTTTCTTCCGTGTAATGGCTGTATTTTTTTAACCGAAAACGGTTGAAGTATAGTTTTGTTTTGCGACGCAATATTTTGATATTGCTCGTTGCGGCGATTATTTGATAAATTATAAACAACAAAACTGATGGAGGATTAAAAACTATTTCAGCAATAATTATGGTTTTCTTTTCATTTGCCGTGATGATTAGTTGAACAATTTAGTTAGTTTTCTGTCTTATATGAATATAAACAAAAAGTTAATTTATTCTGAATATTCATTTATCAAGCATGAATACAAACAGCACGTATCTTAGATATAAAATATTTAGACACGTATTCGCAGAAGAATAATAAACTTATTATTCTTCATTAGGCAGTTTTCGTAACTGAATTTGATATTGCGTTGAATGACATTCTCAACCGGCATTGACTAAATTCTAATATGGGTTTCTTATTTAAATAAATATACTCTGGCAAAGTATATACTTATATTTACGAAATATTATATATAACTACTGAAAGATATGAAACTGCGAAAAATAAAACATGAAAAATTACTGTTTATAATACGAATTAAATCGTCAAAATTTACTGTTTTTAACAGTAATAGATTATTTTAATTCAGTAATTATTTACACTGAGAAAACAAATATTTAACAATTTATTATATAATATATCAAAAGTGGACGATACCTGAAAACACAAAAAAATACTACATTATATATTAAAATTTTCTACATAAACTTAAATATATTATTATGTGCATTGCTAATTTTATTATATTATATAGTAATATTTCTTGTATTTTCACGTATCGTACAGTTTTGATATATTATGTAGTAAATTGTTAAACATTTTTTTTCTCAGTGTATGTAAATAACTTGAATTTTTTCTGTTAGAAACAGTCAATTTTGACGATTTGTATCATATGGCGGGAAATTAGTATTATAAAAAATAATTTTTCATGTTCTATTTTTCTCAGTGTATTTGACCATTATATTGTAATTCGCATAAATATTATTTATAAGATGTCCCGTATAAATTTCAGGTGTTCCATTACCGATCTGAAAATTTGCATCTAAACAATATTTCTTAAAATGATTCTGCAAACCGCACTTCTAAAAAAGTAATTATAAATTTGATCAATTTCTGCAAATACCATTGGAATACGTCAAGCATTTTACATTTAAGAATACACAATTTTGTGCCAAACAGGGACCGGAATGATTATTCCGTTTCTAATCAACGTAAAACAAATAACCAAACGTTGTAAAATGAACGCAGCCTTCGAAGATTGCATAAATGAGTTTTGTCTATGCTAGCGCATGTATTTACGACGTCTTTGACACATCCGCATTCGCATCTTTTGATAAAGTCTCTCGTATCTTCGCGCATGTGACGACAGAAATGCGAGCAATAAATTCCCGACAATTTTTCAAACAGCCATCGCAACGACAAAACGTCTTAGTCAATTGGAAACGACGTCATCGCTGTGATGTATATCGTGCAAACAGAACCTTTGACTGGCTGCAGGATTTATGTATTTTCTTTTGAACACTTAAATTTTAACGAAGCACAAGTATGGAAGTCGTCTCCGAAATTAGATCACCTTTAATACTTTTTAGTACAATAAATATTAATCAACGGGAAAGTGTATTCGCGAAATTCGACGTAGTTGGGATTTCGTAGGGCAAATATGCTTTGCGAGCTGAATTCTTTTACTCGGGAGATAAAAATTTGATACTCAAGTTATTTTGGTACACGAATTGAGCGAGACTCATTTGGCGATATGGACGTCGATAGAGAGATCGGATCTTTCTAATTCCTCGTGCAACTACAGTTTCGGTTAGCATGGCCAGAAAATGTCGTTACCTCCTGGCTTACGTTACCGAAATGGGGCTTTAAATTGTCCCATTTGTATGTTAACGGTATAGAACGCCAGTAGGAAATTTCGACCGTCGAACCCCTTTTGGATTGTCTTCGGCTTCAATTTAATTTACGGTTGAGTGTATATATATATATATATATATACATGAACAGTTATTTTTCAAAATCCTAATTTTATTGACGACGTTTGCGTTATGTTTCAATTTCGACATTCAAATGTTTCATATGAATAAAAACAGCATTAAATGAATTGAAACGTTAACAATATACACAATTGGACTGCAATACTTTAAAGCTGCGCACTGAAAAAAATAATCTTACAAATTTTACCAAACGAGATAATAAAAGCAGGAAAAGTGAGCAAAAATGTAAATAAACGTTAGACTACGTCATTGTTTTTATCATTTGTTTGATAATATTTGACATATTTTTAGAATTTTCTAACCATAATTTATTATATTACTTACATTTTTGCCCGTTTTGCATCCTTTTATTATCTAGTTTGGTAAATTTTGTAAGATTATTTTTTACAATAATAATTTTTTTTTACAAAAATAATCTTACTCCAACAAAATATTGAATTAGCGTAATATTAATTTCAACGAGAGTACGTTTTGTATGTGGAAAAAGTTCAATCTGATAAGATATTCATGAAATAAATTAAATTAATAATAAATTATGCGGATGAATCATTCGTGGATGGGGATAATAATCTAACAATTAAACTTTTTGTACGCTTGTTTTTCAACAATAAAACAAATGAAAAACAGCAAGTAAACAATTCAGTAATGTTTTGTCACATAATCGCATGGCATTATTATAATAAGAACAAAACATATAACAAATATTTTTTGCAAATTATATAATAATACGATAAGTCAATATGGTATTGCAAATGCCTTGAAATAACAGTTACATTTCAATTTTAGTATAACATATGGTAAAGTTCTATACTGCGAATATATCGCTGAATAAGATAATCGCGTATGCTAACGAGATTTATTTTGACTGTGTAAGTCCTTAGACCGAAAATATGTGACTGCTCGTGAGCTGAAGACACAAAGGATTTATCGATGTAACATGTTTTCTATGTTAACGGCGTCAGATTTTCACAACACCTAACGACATAAACAAATAAAAAGTTTGATATTTAACGATTTAAATTCTACTATTTTTTTATGAATCATAAATCATTACGGATTTTCAATAAGTTTAAAATATTTCTTTAAGTTGCAAGACTTTATACTGTTATAAATTACGTTTTAATTGTTTCGGTAAAAAATAAAGAAAATAAATCTTGGATTTAGCAACAGTGAAAAATGTACTGTTACGAAATGAATCTTGTTATTTAATTCTAAAGACATTTTTTTAACGAAATTCATTATATAGTAATTAAAGCAGAATGTGTGTATGTGAAATATTTTATATTAGTAATAATTTGGTTAAATATGTAACAATTTGAAATATCGTCGACTATTAAATAAAACAAATTATTGTAGAATATTATTGCGGGTCAAAGTTAACAAGCTGTGCACATACTTAATCATTTTTTTTGTGCTTGTAAAAAAGATCATCATTTTATACAAAGAAGATTCTTTTAGATGTGCAACAGACACTGGAAAATCGAGTTGTAAACAGTTTTCATTAGCCGTTTAACGAGAAAGCTTGATTATATTCAGTCGTTTTTATAATCTTCAACTTAAAGAATTTATGATCTCAAAGCATTCATTAGTATAATTATCATCCTTACTTTATTACAAATTTACTTGAACAAATACCTTTTTATTCCATTCTAATTTTGGAAATTCGCAAAAAATATGAAAGACCATTAATATAAGCGATATAAAAACTTCTGTAAGCCGAGACAGGCGATGACTCTAAATAGTCAAATATTGTTGAAATTTTGTAAATGCGATATTTATCCCGGAAATTTATCGTCAAATTCAATAAAATGAAAAAATTCTATTTCTGAATCGAGATATTACTTAACAAATTTCAGATGATGAACATTAGGTTTTATAAGACATGAAATATTTAAATTTTGTTAATAAATAAATAAATTTATTTATTTTTATACGCGGCATCTAAGATTCAAACAGTTTTAAAAAAGTAAAAATCCCAGTGCTTCCGATTGTAAATACCACAGATAATACGAATTGCACCAACGAAAAAGATTCAACAATATTTCATAATCTACTGTATCACTACACCGAGAAAAATGTCTATTAAAAATGACTGTGCCGAAACAGTATTCTGACGCGATGTTTGTCAACACGTAAAAATGACCCCTAAATATCGTAAACATTACTTTGATTTCCCTAAATTTTTACTCTGCTTTAACGGTAATCATTCTTTGTTGACAAACATCGCATCAAAGTACTATTTCGGCACGATAAACTTTAATAGAAATTTGTCTCAGTGTTGACTCCTTAATATAACTTAAGACTAAACAAACTTAATCTCCTATACTATTGCGTAGTTTGCTCTTGGGATACCGCGTGTGTTTACTATTACTTATTAATAATAATCAACTCGTACGGGCGAAACGAATTATTATATTAATTGCAACTTTGATTGCAGGTAGCCGACACGCACAATGGTGGCGGCCCAGAACGACGGTGGCAGGAATGGCGGAGGCGGCGCCGGGACCGAGGTGCCCGCGCCCGTTTACACCGTATCGGTGAGCGAGGTGGGTTATCGCAACGAAGGATTCAAGGATGACGGCATGGACGGACTGCCGGCTGAGCCGAGGAAGCCCCCGCAGCTGCCGGAAGAAGACACCCAGTCTCGCAAATTCAAGCTCTCGCGTAATGAAAAGTGGCGCATCCTGAAGAACATCGCGACGGTGTCGTTCGCGTTCATGGTTCAGTTCACGGCGTTCCAGGGCACGGCGAATTTGCAATCGTCGATTAACGCTAACGAAGGCCTGGGCACGTTATCCCTATCAGCGGTGTACGCCGCGCTGGTCGTTTCGTGCATCTTCGTGCCGACCTTCGTCATCAAAAGACTGACGGTTAAATGGACCCTGTGCTTGTCCATGTTATGCTACGCTCCGTACATCGGGTCCCAGTTCTTTCCGCGATTCTACACGCTCATCCCGACCGGTGTTCTGTTAGGTCTTGGCGCCGCGCCCATGTGGGCCGCAAAGGCCACTTATCTGACCCAGGTTGGTGGTGTCTATGCGAAACTCACGGATCAGCCGGTTGACGCCATTGTCGTACGATTCTTCGGATTCTTCTTCCTTGCTTGGCAAACGGCTGAACTCTGGGGCAATCTTATATCCTCACTCGGTAAGTTATTTTTAAGCTCACTCTTGTAGCTTGCTGGTTGGGTTGTTCAAGGTGAATGAAGAATCCGGTCTGATATGGCGGATTTGTGTTTTCATTGAATGTAAATGTATATATATATTTATATATACTCTCTTAATGTTTTAATAGATTCTGGTATAGAGAAAATTGCGATACCTTTGTTCTCCCGTTTTTCTATTAACGCGACAAAAATGCGAAAAAAAATCTTTGCTCGATTCAATAGTGCCGTTGATATTAAAATTAAATTTTTTTGGTATGGTAACATGGTTTAATAACGAAGTACTTATTATTTATCATAATGCGATTATAAATTGGAGAAACCTTAAAAGATACTGTTATTTTACTTTAATCTTTCTGTTTAAGTCAATTTCTGTTCAAATGAAATAGTTAAAAAAAGTATTCTTTGTGTTATTCAAGATAATATTAGAGATGATTTAATTTAGAGTGCAAACATTTTTGAATTATTGATTACATTATTTAGCAATTTCAATTAAAATATTATATATATTGCAAATTATATGCATAAATTTTGTTTAATAATCGAAGTATATACACGGAGAAAAATAAACAGGAAAAATTACTATATAAATAATAACGAAACGATATAGTTTGAAATTTTAAACAAATTACTATATAATAATATAGTAAAAGTTTAAACCTGCATAATAATAGATTGCAATTATGAAAAATATTTGATTATATAATATAGTAATTCTTATAATATTTCCAAGAATATCTCACTGTTACTATTTGTATAGTAATTTATCCTGTATTAGTTTTCTCCATATTATATATGAT
>JABFQC010005721.1:0-11389 GCA_022817085.1 Psilanteris sp. ZL-2020 | reverse complement strand
CCTCTTTATATTTTAAAATATGTTTAGGATATTTTCTTCGCTATTTATAATATAAGATATTGCTCCTAATGATAATAATTTACATATCATATGAAAGAAAATATTCGATTAAATGCAGAATTAGTTTAATAAATACACAATTGTAAACATTTAGTGCAAACTTTTTTTATGTATAAATGTTGTAATCTATCAAATAATTTTTAAAATTAATAAAATTTACTATTACAAAGTTAAATAAAATGTTTTTAAGTATATACATTACTGACATTAATTAACAACTTAATATTCTAATAATGTTATAATCATTATAAATTAACAAAATTTTCTCATTTGTTTCAAATATCAAAACTTTATCATATCTATTATTATTATTACCAAATATTAATATTGCAAAGAAATATTTCAAAAATATTTTAAAATATTTTATAAAATACACTGTAAAAACAGGAACCTTTTGAATGTCTTATTTTAAGACACCACCGCCTTAAATGAAGGCGCTATGTGACTTGTACGAAAAGACTCCTTACGAATAAGCCGTTTTTAAGGTTTAAGACATTTTTGATCAATCGTTTCGGTTGACGTATTTATACCGAAACTATGTTTACATTTCAAAACAGAAAGTGTATTATAACACCTTCTTTTACTTTATCAAATACACTTGTCGAATGATTATTTTATGACGAATAAACATGCTTGAAATCTATATAAATGTCAACATTTATCCAGGTTACTTTCATGTAACATGAAATATGTGACATGAAACATGTTTTATATTTTTATTTTTTTATCAAAAGTCAAACTATAGTTGGACATTTTATTTCTTCAAACGTATATACGTATGATATGCTTTTAATCTTAAGATATTTTATTTAAAGTAATTTCTATTTATAAAATTAATATTTTAAAATTTAGCAGGCTAAGAATATATATATTTTTGTCTACTCCTAATAATGTACAATTTATTCCCAGAAATTATCCCCCAAACAATATCCGTAAGAAATTTTCCATCCGTTTGGATATGGCAGATTTCTATTTAAGTAACACATAATATTCGATAGAAATCAAATACGATATTTTCAGCGTAGGAGGTCTATATTACTTCACGAATAAATGTTTTACAAATTTTTACAGAAAGATGTCTTTTTACAGAAAAGAACGCTACTCTTACAATTTAATATTTTTTTATTAATTTTTAAAACATGTTTTCTTTCTGTGTAGGTGTTTGCATTGTGAATTTCTACGTGAGCAACGAACGAACTTCACCTATTTATGTAAGTCACAACCCACTAACTATAATTTCATATAAAAAATTCATATTATTAATAAATATACATCAGAAGTTTTCAACGTTTATTTTTATACGAAAAAGTAAACAAACAGGAATCATGTTTTATAATGTAGGTGGAGGAGGGGAGCAATTCTGGGTTGAATTGTCTAGTATTACTATCGGCATATCTATTTTAATCTGTTGTTATCTCAATTATTTTTTAAATAATTCATTTTTCTTTCTCACATAATTTTTATTGTGCGTTTTCTTAAAAGAAACCTATAAAACTTAAAAAATGAACTTTGGAAATTTCATATACATATTAATCATGGTGTTTATTAACAAAGTGTAGCATTCCCTACCATTACATTAGTTGCGCGCGATCAACAAATTAGAATGCTGGCCTTTGCTTACATGAAGACTGACTTTTATACATCATCTTCATGTTTATATTACGTTTTTATGTTTACAATATTATATTATTAAAATTAGTATATACAATATATCAATCAAATGTTAACATAAAAATAATAAATAAATATTTTATATAAACAAAATTCAATAATTTTCAAATGAAATTGTATTAAAATAATATTTCAAAAATATTAATAAAATATTGAATTAATAAGAGAATTAGTAAATTGATATTTATATATATAAATTTAATTTATTTGTACTTATATAGCTAATTTAAGCGTTTAGATGGACTAAAAGGCCAGACACATGATTGGAGGACAGCAACCAATCACTTTTAATGAAATACTACACTTTGTTAATACACCATCATATTAATATATTAAGATATTTAATTGGTAAAAAAAGTTGATATAAAGAATCTAATTATATAAAACCAGTGAGAAATTAGATAGAAACAATAAAATATACGGAAACTCCGTTAATATTAAGAAAATGTCAAGTGATCAAGTGGTCAAAACAGACGAATAAATTACAATGTCTATCAGTCATACGCTCGCATATGACCTTGTTGATATTTATGATAATTCGGAAGAGTATTCGATGAATAGTGAATACCGACTTATCCAAATGCTAGAGATTTGCATATTATAAATACATATAAATATCTAGTCAAAAAAAAGAAAAAAATTATGTTAGCTATAGCTGCTTAAAGTTATGGCGATAACCATGACTATAATTGTCGTTTATATAACTTTGATTCGTATAATTATTGTTTTTGTGTTTATCACCATTAAAATTAGTGCAATCTTTCTTTATTATTGCCATCATAATAAGATCTTTTAGGAATTTGATCCTCCCTTTAATAAGAGTTATTCCTACGATGACTTATTGATTCAACATGTTCGAAATCTTCTAATATTTTTAAAAATATATTAATATTTATATGTTAGCTGTTAATACTGTTCTTCTAATGTCTTGAGAATAATAACGTGAAATCGTCTTTGTTTTTTTACCTTTGAAGGTAATTTTTTTTCATTATGCATGTGTCGAATTTTCTTAGTTTAGAAAAATATGTATTTACTATATGTATATGTGTTTGTATTAATACTATACTTCTGATGTCATTAAAAATGACGCGAGATACATCGAATGATATTCCTGTCTCTCATATTATCATCTAAAACTCTTGCATTATCATTTTAATAGTGTATTCAATTTAGTTGAGGTTGACATTCCTACTATATTAACCAAATTCTTGTCGTTTTTCCATTTCATTTTGGATAATTTCACTACAATAATAATTCAAAACTTATATTTGAATTCTTTGAAGTCATTGATATTAGACGAATTCAATCGCCACCTATTATTAGTGGTACTTTTAAGATATTGATTAAGAATGGAGATTAGCTTAGTAATCGATCAGCTTCAAGAAACTATAATTCATTTAAAAAGTTCATAGACTGTCCTTTCCTATTAAATATTGGTGGATCCAAGGACATCAAAGTATTAGATATTATTTGTAGACTGCCTTTGTCTCCTCAGGGCCATTATCTTTTCGTTATAATAATTGTGTCGTTTTCGAGCATTCCGACTACTTTCTTTTTTAAATCTTGCATCCTTTCGTCAAAATCGCTTGAAGAACTTCTGTTGGCAACCCTGTTCTCACCCTTTTTAGATGAATGCTATAATTAGCTGATACAATATGATGGGTGTGGTAATGTTTTTAAACGTATTCACACGTTGAAATACATTCGAATTCGCGATCTGCGCCAAGAGTCGATCAATCTCCTCAACTTTCAATTTTGACTATGTTACTTGTTGTGAACGTGTCATTGTTTTCTTTTCCTCCTCATGTTCACATTAAGAAGAAATTATTTTTATCTGATTTCTAAACCATGATGCTTTTCGTACATGTATAGGCATAAGAGTGCTCAAAGCATCTAATAAATCATGTTCTGTTGGAATAAATCTCATCTATTGTTCGAAAACTTTAATTTCAAGAGGAGGTGGTGGAGATAAAAGCATTTTTGATTTATATGAATCTATTTCATTTTAATATATGTAAGATTTTTAGGTGAATTTTTCGATAAATAATTAATTAAATTTTATATAGTAAAGCTTTCCCCTTTCTGGGGAATCGGGTCCATGTTCGGGTGCCATTTGTAACATTCAAACCGAATTGTTTGCGATTTAAATTCATTTTTTTTTAATTTCATTTATTGATCGTGGTTACAGCAACGATCCTGATCAAAAATAATATATCGTATTATTGTGCAACGGGTTCACTTTCGCGATGTCACAGCACTGCATAGCATAATTCGTATTATTTGAATTATATTATATTTTATCGATAAGCGAGATTTGTTTTTATTCCGCGAAGAAAATTTCGCTTTCGTCATATAGCGCATCTAATCTATGCCCCCACTTTTTGTTTTCATCATTAGTCTTTGAGTGGGTCGATTGCGATCGAAAAAAGAGAAAGCAGGTGGCTACTAGTTATCCGAACGAGCGGACCTTTCGTTTTCGCGCGTCAAATTAGAGCTTTTTACTTTCAGCCGAGATTTACATGCAGATAAACCACATCATGGACCTATAATAATTAATTTAATTTCATCCTATTTCCCATCCTACATACCCTTAGATTTGAGTCAGAGGTGACCTTGACTCAAGCTGTACTGCACACAGCAGACCGGGTGCTTCCTTCCCCCGAGCTTTTTCCCACGACCGCGAAAAAGCTTGATATCCTCGTAAGTACTAACCTTTGTTATTAGACGTTAACATACAAAACGCATGTTCTTTCATGTAAAGTAGACGCGTATTTGGCGGTGTATCTGAGCTAGCGCTTTGACTTTCTTCGCTTTTATATAACACGTTTTATATGACACGCGCGATATCTATTTGCAAACTTTCTAACCCATGTCCAACATGGGTTCAGATTGTATTGTTATTTAACGTTTACATAGGTAGAAAATAAAATTATTTGATTACCAATCGGCTCGATTTTCTTTGCATGCCGAAACGCGTGCGATATTCGATCAATCCATATAAGTACTCTATTTATTGATTGTGATTATCGCTATTATTATCTTTCAATTCTAAACACTGAACAATCTTAATTTATAATAATAATTTAATAATAATTAAATAAAAAAGCTTAAATAATCCGTTCGATATACTTCGGTTTTACTTCTGAGAGATTTTGATTAAGAATTCTAACCGAAACATATGACAAAAATAGTATTTTTAATTTCACTTAATGGCGTTTATTGAAAATGTTTTTATATTAATTTTATCGTAAATAATACAAATATATTAAATCCAAATTAAATTCAAATAATGTGAGCATTTCACACATATTCGCAAATTAATTAATTTATATTTATATTTACTTCGTTAATAAATTTAATTTAAAATCGTTTCAGTAAATAACTAATAGTATGGGGATTGAGAAGTTAAAAACGACGGAAATTATTATTCTCAACTAGAACACTTAAACTGCTTTCACTCAACTGTTAGTCATTCAATAAATAGAATCCTTCAATAAAAAAGACGTAGTCAGAAAATTAAATTCTACGGTTTGAAAAAGATTTTGACGTTTTGGTCCTTCGTTGTGGGACCCTCTTTAGAATATTAAAAAATATTTACTTTTCCTTATTGGGTAAAACGTGTAACCATTTGACAGGTATATTTACTTTTTTATGATTAATCAGAAACACTCCTATATGATTGACATATATTTCAAGCTTTTTTGAAAAGACTACGAGGAACTAAATATTATACACAATAATATTTATTTCTTGTTTTTAAGACTTTATTGTATAAATTATAAAAATTACATTAGCTTCTGTTTCGTCAATCAGTGTTGTGTTGACTTCTTCAGAGCTACTAAAACAGTACAAAACAACTGTGTAAAGTAAATATTGTCTGTTATCATGTTACATTTGAAATTACATATTCCATTTTTGTTTAAATATTTACCTATAGTACATTACACTTTTGAGTTCAAATTTTATTATAGTACAACAATAATTTGTTGTACTGTTATAGCCACTTTTGGTTTTGTGAAAAATAAATTATGAAACACTAACAAAATAACAAATAAAAACAATCAAGAGTACTTTCATGTCATGTATTATCGTGTACGTCTTTAACTCAAAACTGTATTGTCCTTCACAATTGCTGTCTTTATAAAATTTGATTTTATAAAAAAGGTCATAATAAATTAAACACAAATTATCAATATCAGATCTTTCAGTCATTGCCTTTTTTTGTTTTATGATGTTTTTCGGCAATAGGAGAGAGAGAGAGAGAGGAGACAAGCATGACGGATGCCTTTCTCGGTGTCGCGTCGACATCTCGATTTCTTTGGAATATTTTGATATTTCGATTTTGTTGTGGTTTTTTCTTGTACGTTGTGATTTTGTTTGCGCCATGGACGATGAGTCCGACGTTTCGGCGACAAGGGGGAATACTCCCCCCTTGAGACCTGCGGACCAGGAAGATGAGCCTAGGCTCAGGGAGGGGACTCATTGGCAATTGGAGTTGTGGAATTGCCCTCGGATGCCACGCACGATATAGACGTGGCACTACGCTTAACTGTTCGGAGTTATACGGTCTGGCGCTCGAGCTGGGGACCGACATCAGGGCGCCGCCCCAGACGGTACTGCGAAGCGTGTGCGGGGCCGTCTGTGCAGAGCTGTTTGGACCTGGCCACCACCAATAAATAAAAAAATGTTTCTTTTATTTCAAAATTCTCAAAGACTGATTTAAAAGAAGTAATTAGTTGTAATTAAACTTAAGTCAATTTTTTAATATTGGAAATAAAAAATCAGATTTTATTTTATTTGTTTGTTATTTGTTTATGACAAAATGCTATATTGTTATTAAAAATAATATTATCAAACTGCATTTTACGCAGTTGGATTTATATAAATTGCTCCTGATTATTCAAGATTAAACAATATTTCAATTTTGTTAGAAAAAAAGCAATTTTTATTTAAATGTTTATAACAAAATGCTATATTGTTCATAATTATTTAGTTATCGATCTACTTTATTCACAGTTCGATTTCAATTAAATGAATCTTTGAATATTAGAATATATAATACAAAATTGTATATCTATGAGCTTAATTTAACCATTATTTAACTATATTTGTATTAAATGTATGTTATTTTTGAAAATTAAAACTACTGAAAATAAACTAATTTGGGAAAGTTTTGTAATATTATTTTTAAAAAATCTATGTAATGATTTTGAAATTATCCCCCATCCCCGCTCCTAGGGCGGCTCGATGGGGCGGGGTTCATCTTCAAAATCTGAAGTAAGAACACTTACCATTTTTTCATCGCAGATTCGGATTTATCAAAAAAAGTACCCTAATTTGACCTACGAGTTTGGATTATTTCAGTTTGGAGATGCCACTATAATCGATAAAACATAAAAGACCAAATAAGTGCGATAATGGTGATTACACTAGAAATACATATCAAATAAAATAAATAAAAATGTGTTCATTTTTTTACAAAAGCTATTTTAAAATGCAATATGCTTATCAAAATAAATACTTCTATCGTTAACCAGGAACAACGATGTGGACGTAGTATTAATTTGTTCCCATAGGATGCTTATTTTAAATGAGTCCCCTTGCCTCTCACTATGGATATTTCAGATGTTCATATCAGATGTTCAAATTGTTCGCCATTTTTTTCTTGACAATAAGCCAATTGGTGATAAAAGACTTCTATAGAATTTGTTATACATTCTGCAGGCATTACTTCACATTCAACAACGATTCTTTGACGCAATTCGTCTAAATTATTTGGTTTAGTTTGAAAAACCCGATCATTGAGATATCCCTTCAAAAAAAAATCCAGTGTTAGATCTGGTGATCTAGCGGGCCATTCAATTGCTCCTCTCCGATCCATCTGTTTAGAAACATTGTATTTACTTGGTGTGTTTACACGGTGTTTTACTTTTCTCGCATCCAAAAAGGATTTATATCGGACCAATATCTACAATGTTGACGACTGCATTTACCACTCAATTCAAACATAGCTACGCTTGAAAAAACAATGTTGAATGAGAAGTCAGGACCATTGTTAATTCTATTCATCATATCTTAACAAAACTCCAACCGACGATAAAAATTATCTTCATTTAACTCAGGTACTAACGTCACTTTAAAAAGATGAAATTTGTGTTTCTTCAAAATATTGTGGATGACTTGCCATGCAATTGAGCAGCTTTTCGAGTACTTGAATGTGGATCTTCAATAAATGATAACATAACATTTAATGAATTATTATCATTTGTTGCTCTATTTGGCCTTCCTTATCTGTTACGATCTTTAATGCTGCCAGTATTTTGTAACCATTCAATAGTTCTTTCGATTGTTGATTTTGAAATTTCTTGTCCTTCAGCCCTGAAAGTCTGATTGAGAAGAGTTTTCTCTTGAGCATATGATCTTGTTAATAAACTCCAACCTCTCATCATCAAAAGAGATTTTCTTTCCAGTTAAGTAAGACGATCCTTTTTCGAAATACGTTCTTGCACCACAAAAATAGAATACAATATGATGGAAATAACAAAATAACAATTAAACATAAATCATCAACATTTTCTTCATCAAAAAAAAGAACAAACTCACTTAAAATAAGAACCCCATGGGAACAAATTAATACTACTTCCACGTCGTTGTTCCTGGGTAACGCTAAATATATTTATTTTGATAAGCATATTGTATTTGAAAATAGCTTTTGTTAAAAAAACGAACACATTTTTATTTATTTCATTTGATATGTATTTCTCAGCCCCGTATAACTCAAAATATATCCAATGTTAAGCTATGATCGGATACTTGTCCGAAACCTCAGAGCGGCGCTGCAATTTAAAAGACCTGTTTACGTTATCGCTGTGAACTTTATAATCTAAATCTCCGAAACAGTACCTATTGTATATAGAAATAATGTTTCATAATAAATATATAAATCAATATAAATGTTTTTATATTACGTTTTAAAGTATATGAATATATTTCTTTTATTACAATAACTAAATTTTAATATAATAACCTTTTAAAAGACTAATATTTTTCGAAATATCCATAAATATCATTCATTACAGCGCTATCTTCAAACGCGAATGCATTAACTCCTAGGTCAAATTATAAAATCAAACTTTTTTTCTGAGGAATCTTCATAGTACTTCATTCGGCTTTTGTTAAAATTAAAATAGCAAATATAAAAATTAATAAGTTTATAAAACGTAGTAATTATTTATAAACGCAAGTTTATAAATATAAATCGTATTTTTATATAATATATAATATTTAGAATTAGTTGCAATAATTACATTTTAGAACTAATATATTAAAACTATCATTCTGTCCAAACGTAACTTTATAAAGGTTACGACATCGATCCAATGTTCTGTATTTATTGAATATATATAAACCGAATACATAATCAGAAGTCTGCCTATAAAATATGTGATATCATTATGACATCCAAGTAATAGAGAAAGTAATTATCTCTTATGAACAAAGAATATCCGAACGTAAATTACTTGTTGCCCGAACTACAGTCTAAAAATTCGATTTAAGAATCTTAGATACTTAACGTAACCATTTACATATTTAATTTGGCAATTAATTTTTCTCAGTATATTGTAACATTATGTATATTTTATAATAATTATAAAATTGCATTCGTAGTGAATATTCTCCTATATATAATCGTCATTACTATTTATAGAATATTAAGTACTATATTACATTAAAAATACAAACAGACGAAGGTATGTTATGTAATATATTGCACACAATTTCAAATGTGCTGCCCAAAAGTTTTTAAAACTATTTTTAAGATAACTCTGACGTTGTCCTATCCAATTAATAATGAACTAAATTAAAATTGTCTATTAATTTTATAAAATTATAAAAAGAATAAGATTTATGTTTGTAAAATATGATGATTGCGTGGAAATTAAGATGCGTGTCGCATAGCTATTTTTATGTTACAATGCCGCTTCGTTTGCCGCGCACACTTTAAAATAATCAATCCCATTTTCAAAAGCAATGTTTAAAAGAATTCTGTTGTAAATAATTTAATCCCCGCATTCTTGAAAATGTATTTTAAATCTACGTTGGATAATTAATGAAATTTAGGCGGAGCTTCAATCTATAAAGCTATAGCTTTTGTAGGGAAAGGACATATTCGTATTCACACACATTCTGTCAAAATGTAACTCCGGTGCATGTTTGCGAATTTGTCCGTTTTCCCAATATGTTCCACTAGGCTCCAAATATGTGTCCATATTACAAAACAATCTCCCCTAATTTAAATTTATTTTTTTTGACTAATTAAGTTAGTCAAAATTAAGACTTAATTTAAGTCATTAAGTTTTTTTTAATGATTAATTATTGTCCTAACCAATGTTGCATCTCAGGATGTAACATAGGTAAAATTTTGGCGCAGTCAGTAGGACTAAATTCTTAACAATCTTAGAAAACTGATGATATGTGGAAATTTTCTATCAGTGTATTTTTTATAAATAATTGTGTCCACGTTTACATCGAGAACGCCATCTTGGACTTTACGTAAGTAAAATATGTTAATAAAATTCAAATTATAGAAATTATTATTAACTGAACACATAAATAAAACAAAAGTATATTGATAAATAATGACAAATATGATATATTGTAACGTTCGGATATTTAAAGAATTTTTATTTTTATAATAAATTAATAATTATTTACAAATGTCCCTGTTCGGGCGCCATTTGTAACTTTCGGATACGAATATTTATTTTATAATAGGATAAATTAAAAATAATTTTACAAATGTCCTATTTTGGACGCCATTTGTTAGGTTCGGTTATTACAATTTTATTTTTAATGATAAATAATAATAATAATATGAATTCTAATGTTATATTTATAATGAGGGTTTATTATTCAGGATTCAATCCGAAACGTTCACAAAAAATAATAATATTTAATTTTGCGGCATTTAGTAATGTGATTTTTTTAATTTTATTTTTAATAATAATATTAATTTAATAATAATTAATCAAAAAGAAAACTCATTTTATTTTTCTTTATTTGTGAATAATCAGAGTTTCTTCTGTATGATGTACTAAGCATCAAAATCAGAAATATTCATCATTTTATTCACAAAGAAAAATAAAAAAAAATATAATAAAAATAAATAAATAAAATATAGTATAAAATAATATAAAACAAAAATCATGTTGTTTGATATATTTAACAAGAATGAATTTTTTAACCGTTGTTTTATAGTTCATTGCGATTTTTATTAGTAGATTATTTCTTAATTCTAAAGTCACGTCTCATTAAATTAAATGAATAAATAAACGCTAAAGTCACGTCTCAATTAAATAAATTAATTTATAATGTATCAAGAAAAATTAAATAACTTAGAATTTAGTCTAAAGTCACGGTTGACTTATCAATGTATTAAAATCAATTTGTCAAATTTATAATTACTTTATTTAAAGTCATTTCTTGAATTATTATTATTATTTCTAAAGTTTAATCTAATATTTAAAAATATAATCTAATGTCACGCCGCGTTATAATAATAGTAGGACTCGACGCGAGAAAGAAAAACCTATCCTATTTACTCACTCATTTGAGTAAAAAGAACTAAACTAAAATTAAGAATTAAATGAATTTATAA
>JABFQC010005720.1:0-11390 GCA_022817085.1 Psilanteris sp. ZL-2020 | reverse complement strand
ACGTTGGGCCAAAGGTAACTGGCGTTACATTCCAACGGTTTGCCAAGATTGGCATCCAAGGTTGAGCCAAGCTTGGGCCGGTCGTTTAGCACTGGCAGACCACAGATTTTTCTACATGGGTTGGTATGAAAAAACTATATTTTTACAAGGAAAAATAGTCATTATTAGATTTTTACTTCAATGTGTCCAAATTAGTGTTATACACAGCAAGTTTAATTTTTCTGAGTTTATTTCGATGAAAAATAAATGAAATAAAGTTATAAGGATATGAAAAAAAATAATAATAAAACTGAACCAAATAAATCTGAACTGAAAAATTACCGCGACATATATGGTAGTTGCGTATAAAAATTGTACGCGTTGAACAAATAATGTATTATTATTTCCACGCATTTCAAATAAACTCTTCGATTTATTAAGAAATGTTACACAATTTTTCGTACGAAGTAATAAATTAATCATATGAGATATGTTAAACGGACTGTGTTAAATAACATTTACTTTTGATTTTATTATCATACTTTGTTGTCATACTAATTGCTGTTTCAAGATTAATATAAGAAACTGGTTTAGAAACTTCTATCATTATAAAAAGTGTGTGTACGTTAGAATTTCGGTAACTTAATATGCAAAAGCAAAAAATGTACATTGTAGTACCTTCACCTACTTTTTCAATAATAACGTTTTGCGTATTCCTTTAACTCTTCAAACGTTCCTATGCAATTTAATCGGTAAATTTTGAAAATTAATTGGGAAATTGCTTTGCTGATTTAATTGAACACAGTAACAGTGTTTAAAATAGGAAAACACGTGGCTATTTATAAAACTGCTTTACGCATTTAAATGGGAGGTAATTAAGAGAAATTACATTTAGAGCTTATATAATTTACTGTACCTAAGAACTTAATTCTGTAATGTTTACATAAAATAAATAAATGTAGAATTAGAGCCGCGATAAGATTTATAAACTTGTTTGTAACATGAACTTTATTATATATATTTTAATCGTTACATACATTGCAATGTAAATGTAGTTTGTTACATTTCTATAGAGAAATTTGTTATTAAATCAACTTTAGTAGATAAGCATATTTTTACTCCAAGTTTGTATTTCATTGAAACTGTGGAGGATATTTTTATAATAGTCGTTTGATCGTTTTAGTCTAGGTATATGTTTTATTTATTTATTTATTTGTCTTAAATTTTTTATGCAAGTGTGCAATTTTTTGCTTAGAGTTATATCTGCGATATTAGAGCGAAATCCTCCTCGTATTCTTCACACATCTGATAATATTCAAAAATCTGTTTATCACTTTCTTTTCCCAATCCCAGATTTCTATCGGAACTCTTCAACCATCTCATTCATGACGCAATTCTCTTTATTCCTACTTCAATCAACTCTTCTTCATGAAACGTTTCGACAATCGAATCAATATTTCTAAACCTAACGCAACACTTCCATTCATCGTTGCAATTTTAACGCGTCATGTTAACATGTAAAAATAAATGGATTTTTATTATATCTTGATTTAAGATGATTCTTCGAACTTGCTTTTAGATTGAAATCGTATTGAAAATTATAATGTTTATTGCACGCTTCTAAGTTTACGTCCCGGGAGAAAGTAAATTAAATTTGAAAATAGTTACTAACTTTTCAAGATCACTTTTTAAATACGAATGTATTGTAATGTTAAATAGTTCGTTTAAGAAAATTAATTCAAACATTTTATTACCGAATGACAAATTCAAACCCTAGACGTTCATTTTATCGGTTTGACGCGTGGCTTTTGTAATGAGAAAAGCGATTATAATTAATGCGTGTAAATTTAATATATGGATATATACTTAGATTGTTTTCGTAGTTTTTAATCATTCATAATTTTGTACTTTTGCACGAAGTGTCCGTGTTATATTAACAATTTTTAACGAATCATTAAATTTGTTACTAAAAATGCAATAATTCTTAACGCGAACGATTTATTGCTATTGAAAATGTTTAATCGTGTACTTCTGCATTTTATTTTATGAACCTGCATGTTCAGACAACACTGACGTCATGTGCATCGAGTTAGAAAAAGTGATTGGCCGATGTATTAAGTTGGTCCGCGACCCATCTCTTAGACTGTTCGTTCTAGCGAATAGTGTTTTATCAAACACAATCTTAGTTATCGCGTATATGATATCATTGAACTATTGCGGGGTCACGGTGGATGCACCGGTTGCTTGGCCGATTCGGCATTGCGCGCGTGTTGCACAATGACTATACGATGTAAGCAGAATTTTTCACAATTTGATTCTTATAAATATTAATTGCTCGTTTGATTTGTTGTTATAAGAATTATTTAAAATAGAAGCAATCAGTCGGTTCGGGGATCAGTAACATATGCAAAGTATTTAAAGTTATAATGATTAAGTTCTTATTCGCCTAAAATAATATGTTTATATATACACTGTAAAAACTGACGTTACACAAATTTCTCATTTCCAGACATTTTTATAGAAAAGATAGTACACGGAGAAAACTGATATATTAAAAATGACTGTACATTATGGTATTTCAGGGATTTAGAACCATATATATCTAAAATTATTCTACATGTTCTATATAATACAATATCTTCTAGACAAATTATAATTATATTTTATAAAACAAATTTCTATAAAGTATAGCAATTTTCATAATACTAATCATGATATGATATAAAGATATAAGTATGGTATTTTATAATGTAATTTTTTTTCTACGTGATTAAGTGTCGTATTACTAGATACTGTTTATGTCTTTTGAATGAAAATGTCTCGATTTAAGTCACTTGTTTTAGTAGTGTATACATACATACATGAATTCAGAACAAAATATAATAAAGCAAATTTAAGCAATATATTACTAATTGCTACTATATGATAAAGTTCATTTTTGCACGTATGTCCTTAGGTTATCATATATAATTATAGTCATTCTTTTTTTACAAATTTTTCTCAATCTAGGTATATATTACGTGTATGTGTTGCAATTTAAAAAAAATTGTTATTTTAGCTTCAAAGAAGTCTTTGATTTGTTCAAGATAATGAACCAACGATTGTAGACAGATTATATATTTGACTATTAAATAGCATTATAATATTATATACAGAAAATTAATTATTCCGTGTCAGAAATTCATTAAATACATTGACGTTTTTAACTTACTAATATGACATTTTTTTTCAATAAACATACTACGATACAAAATTTATATTCAAGAATTTCACAACTTTTATTTAAATTTTTGCATTACTGTTGCGTAATTATTATTTCATTATAGCGTAATTTTGCTCTATTATATGTGCATTAATGTTGTAGGACATAATAGTGAAACATAGTTGCAAACTAAAGTTACTGATTCACAGTGGCTATTGTAACTAAATGTTCTGTTATTATGATGCGAATGCAATTTTAAATTGCTAAAGCAAACTGTTGCTTCGTCCACTGAATTTCGGTAATTACCCGTTTCAAACGGATTATTAAATGTTTCGAAAAGCAATTAAAAATGTTAATTGAACATTTCACAAACTAAGAGATCACTATTGTGAATAAAAAATAAAAATGCTTCTCATCATTTGTACGAAGTAAACGCAACAATTGAAATTAAGTTTCCATTTCATTATATGTATTCTGACATGAAAAAATTGACACGATTATATGATTGTGAAGAATAGTGGAACATTAAAACAAAGTCATTCCATACGAAATTGAAATAGTTCATTAGTTAATGAAATACGAAAACATAAAAACGTTTGCAATTATTCTTAAACCTGCAAATTATGGCAATGTTTAAATTGTGTATATAATAAATTCATAAATATAATATAACAAGTATATCTGTTAAATAAATATTACATATTATGTACATGAAAAAATTGCAAACGACTGAATGAATATCAAAAGAAGAAAATGTTTTAAAGTTTAATGTTTTAAAAAATTTCTATACTATGTATAGTTACAATCCCATTGTAACAATGAAATATATATAATTTACAAACTGGAGAAAACTGGAACATGGAATCGAATGCTCTGTTTAAATGGGAAACAATTATCCAAATCTTTCTGAATGATTCGGAAATGACTTCGAGCTTCATTGTGTTTAATTGCAGCAAAGCAACACCTCCTTTGTTCTGTATTAATAACTGCGATGGAAAAAAGTGGCGTTTACACAATACGATGATATTATGAAGCGATAGGCAACACGCGACAACAGGAAACGAAATCGTCGATCAACTCGGTCACCCACGATCCGGGAAAGATGGTTTCTTCTTTCGTGGAAATAAGAAAAGAGAAAAAAATAGAAAGTAAGCGAAGTCGCGCTTCTCATTATATGATATGGGAAATGGCACTGGGGAAGAGAGGATCGAAAAAAAAAAAAAGAAAAAAAAAAGTAGAGTGCGCAATGCAAACATCGCGGGAAAAATTATAGCCGGCAGCGCGTCTACCAATTGCTCCATTCGAAGCATAATGAAGAATAATGCGCGTCTAAACAAAATATCGTTTTCAAATAATGAGCGAGCTTTGCATAACGACCGTTGAACAATGTGTTTCGCGCGGAAAATGTAGTATTGTGGGGTAATGGGATTAAGGAAACAATTTTGTCGAACGCAGTAGAATTAAGTGCTTCGGTTTGTCGGATATTGTTTTATCAAGGAATAAGGATTACTAGAATTTAAAGTCCAACAACTACAGACCGCGCCGCGGAGTATTTAATTTCGATTCCGAAACGACAATACGGCAATTGCAAAAGACAAATAAACGTTGCGATTAACTCGTGTTGTGCATATAATTGCGGAAAAAGTTGGTATTTTTTGTTTGGCTTCAATTTTCATAATAATTATTTTGATATTATTTTTATTAAATACACGGAGAAAAAAAAGTATTAAAAATTACTCATAAAATATCAAATGTGTGACAGTGTTATATTTGGAATATTGCATATAAAATTAGTAAAAATTACGATATTTTTTGTGAAAATTTCTAATATTTTATGTATTATTGAATACATATTGAACATCACTGTCACATATTTGCTATTTTCATGATTAATTTTTAATACTTTTCTTTCTCCGTGGAGATAAATATAGCAAAATGCCGTATGGAGTTGAGAAAATTAAGTTATGTCTATGTTTTAATACATGTCGACGTTTTGTTATTCGCTATTGAACGATTTATTTATACGAATTTTTTCACAAAATAAATTGAATAACGGTTTTTTTTAGATGTATTATTCCATGTATATAAGAGACATTGACCTTCCACCGGTTGAAAGTAAATGAAAAAATTTGTAATCAATTTCTTTCTGTCCGGAAGTACGGAAATGATGTTATCTCGATACAATTGAATATAACTCGGTTTCGAAACGTATACGCTCGCGATAAAGGTTTAATAAATGCAGCATTGTAAATGAGTGTATGAAACAATGTGTAGGAATGTAGTAATGCGTCGAGTAAATTGTATTTACACATTCAAATATAAAGATTAAAAACCGTTGCTCGCTTTTGTTTGCTGGCTTCCTGAAATTTTATTGTTCCTTATTTTAATTTAAAATCAAATTATTAACCCTCATAAATGTGAATATTAAACACTCTTCTCGCGCTTTCTTTTGAATTACATTTTCAGATTTATAATGCACGTGTTCGTATGCCACTTGGTCTTCGAAATATATTTTATATATATATTTATATATATAACCGTAATAATAAAAACGTGTTTAACAATGATATTGGATACGAATTTTGTAAATTTTAATTCTATAGATATAGTTATATAATATTCATGAATTATTAATACACTGCTGTGTAGAAATGTAAATAGATATCGATGCAGATTATATTTGACTTTCACTTTGAAACTGTATACAAAAATCGGATCTTTATTCTAATAAATTATATAAATTTATATACACATGTAAGTTAGTAATTTGAATTTTTTGAAAAGAAAGTAATTGAAAATCAGATATTTAATATTTTCATGCATGTAACGTATTCCAGTATAGTTGAACACAGATCCTTATATATACACTGTATATACATATACATAGCTTTTTAATATTTATTGAAAATGCACTCCTTTTCATTTTCACTATCTCATCAATCTCAGTACATTGTATTTAAAATGTATTATTTTCGTTACAAATTTATGACAATTCAATTGAATTCTTCGGCTCAGCCTTAATTTGCTACCGAATAAAACAGATATATTCATGTAATGTTATATATGGTAATTCGGCTGAACTACGTGATTGAACAGGTTCTTAACTTGCACGTAACTTACTGGAATAGACAAACGAGTAGCTGTTGGGCAACAGTTACAGTAAACCTCAGACTTTAAAACTTAAACTATATATAATATATATATATACATATATATATTGTTTGCATAAAAAGCATAAGCTTTTCGTCTGTCGTACACCGCATGAATGTAACAACAAAAACATGCTGTTATATTGTCGACGGCATTGATTCTGATGTCAATAAATTATAAAGTCTCGTAAATTGGACGGGTAAAAGTTGCGCGGGCAAGCATTACTGTTGATATTTTATGTAATACGCACGTGATGTGTTTTGTAAATCTAATTGCGCACGGGCGCGCATCCACGGTTTAAGCCAATTTCTAGGCACTGCGAAATAACGTTATCAAGTGGAATTTTATTCAGTGAAAATAGGAAAGGTGCGTGATATTCATCTGTTGCATTTGTAGAACTTTAATTTGGACTGTTTTGAATGTTTCCAAGAAAAAACGGAAACGCTTTTTATTAATCTTAATACGTATAACTTTCGAAACCGTTGATTTGTCGAGACTGTACCGGAAGAAAAATTTATTTCAACACTTGCATTCTTAAATTATTTATAATGTAAATTAGAAATTTAACACACTGAATGCGTTATATAGTTATTTCACAGTCGAGAGGGTGGGTTAGGCTTTGTTTAATAAAATAAAGAGAAACGACGCAATGGGTATGTCGATAACTGTATAAATTTATTATGCTGATATGAAGTTTACCAAAGGAAATGATGCGTGTATAATATTTAAGTATGCACTGAGAAAAAATTACTTAGTAAGATCGACTGAAAAGTTTAGTGAAACCAGTATCATAACCATCAAATTTAGTTAAATTAACTGTGAGATTCAGTTTTGGATAAAGTAACTAATATAATTTTAAGTTGTAATGCGGCCAATAATGACATTTTTAAATCAAACAATTGGCTGCCATGTTCTATCAAAATATTTAATCTTTTCAGTTGGACTAACTGATTTTTTTCAGTTATGGCCTACTTTATTGCAAACTTAGTTAAATTTACTGATTATATTATTTTTTCTCTGGGTGGGTAGTTGTAACTATATATACACGTAGAAAAAAGTTACATTATAAAATACCATACTTATAGTTTTATAAGGATTTTGTCTTATAATTTTGTAAGAAATTTGTCTTATAAAATATAGCTAATTTGTCTAGAAGATATTGTATTATATAGAACATGTAGAATAATTTTAGAAATATTTAGTTCCAAATCCCTGAAATATCATAATTTATAGTCATTTTTAATATCACATTTTTCTCCGTGTAGTTGTGCAATAATTTATTTAAATCAGTCCGTGGAATACTTATACTGATTGAGATTAGTACTTGGTGATAATATTTAATATGAAAAAGCAATCATTTCTGGTTTATAACGTTAAAACTCAAATTCCAACATTGTGGAATGTTACGTTTAATCAGATACTAATGTTATGCGCTGGTCGAAGTAGCGTGAAACTGGCGAAAAAAAAGTTTTTTTTTATACCTTCAGTTATTATAAATATCGAGCGACTTGCATGTAGGATTAATATTAAAATATTGTTTCCTAATTTACGTTAGTAAATGTAAATGTAAATGCGAGTAACAACATATGAGAGTTACTTTTCCTAATAATATTATACTTTTATTAACAAAAAACTACTATTTGTATATTAACGTTAAAAATTGTAAATCGTTTTGATATTAAATCAATATAATATCAATATAATAACGTCATTGCCTTTACAGCTGGTACCGTGATGTATTCATTAAAATTAATTAAATTTAAATCAATATTGTCATAAGACATCTATATATATTTATATCTATCAAACTATTGTCATGCATATATACGGGTATTGCATAATTATCAGCATGATAATTAATTTTCTTTTACTTTATACTGGTGTACAATGAATATTCACACCATTAGAAATCGTGCACGGGGAATTTTGATTTTCGCGACCATCACGCGCGATACCAAAATTACGCAAATTTATTATCGGTGTTCATTGTTACTATTTCTTGCAACGGATTTTTAATAACGTATATTTGGTCATTCGGAACTCCTTCAGGCTCGAGTTTCACAATTCTCGTTGAATTATTAAAGGAGCAAACATGGTGAAATATATATATTTTCTCAACATTTGAACAGTTTAAACATTGCATTAATTACAACACAATTCACGTATTGCGACAAATTTATGTAATATTCATTTGGGTTTTTATAATAATAAAAATATTAGTCATAAAACTGCAGTTGATTTTATTCTGAATAAAAAGTGTGTTTTGTCACACTTTTTCAAGTATAGAGAAATAATCGACCAAAATTTTAAGCATCCATTATATATACCACTTTTGATAAAAATATCAAGCGGAACAATTTATCGCCGTTAAATAAACTTAAAAACCTTAAAGAATTTAATAAGACGGAATACTTATCCCACGTAATGTTATAAATGTCTTGATTAATATGACTGACATATAAATTTCTGATTAAATTAGTCGAATATTTATTTTGCTTGAATATGCGTTAACTATTATAAATAACATCTTCCTCTATATATAATGCACGTGTATTTTCTTATTATGTACTTAATTATTTTCATTTCATCCAACGGAATTACGTATTATTCTTACGTTCAATTCGATTTGTTTACCTTTATAGGAGATGGTGTCAAACCCTGTTGCAGATGATATCTTTTAGGTGTGATCATATTGTTGGGTGCACTGATGCTACCCGGGCCGACAACCACGCTCGTCATGGTCATTTCCGGCTATTGTATGCGTCCTCTTCTCCGGAGCAATACTCTCCTCATTAATTGTCAACGTGCAGCCTTTCATCCTCGCCAAAACGTCTATAAGAAATAACAATTTAATTTTATATTTTTAATTAAATGAATTTATAAAATAATAAATAATTATATTTTATTTAAATGATGATCGCTATAATTTAATATATGTTATATACTATTATATAAATAAATAATAATTATGTTATTATATGATATAATGCAATAAAATGACATACACATAGGTTTGCACAGATTCATACATCATACAGTATAATAAATTTGTGTATATTTTTTATAAGTGACTATTATTAAATACAGACATTTTAAAATAATTTATGCCGTAATTTAAATTATGTCTTCATTTATGTAAAATGAAATTGATTAAAAGTCGTTTAACGAAAATTAACAGCGTCTTTTTGCATAAATAAGTAGAAACGAGTGCAGTAAAATATTGATAACGCAAAATTCAAAATAATTAATGATGTATAGTGTACTCGTGCATATATAATATATTGTATTATGATTATGCTTTGAGCAATTATAATTAAGCCATTTTATTCTCGTTTTTATCTTTTATTATGCGTTTTTTTAACGTTGTTTACTTGTTTTTTCCTCTGACATTGCGAATCTACAAATTATTATACTTTTGTTTTAATTTATTACTAATATATGCGATTATGCAATGAGTTGTATTACAATTTCGGAAACGTACTTTCGAAAGGCAGAATGGTCAATTTTTGATAGAACCTTGATGTTATGCAATGTCACAGAATATTTAGTCTTTCTTTATCTTCGATACGTGATTCTGAATGCACATCCCTCGAATAGTAAATTCTCAGATGTATATATATATTTAACTGATTTCCAATACAACTTCAAAACTTTGCGTTTCCCGCAGTGGCAAAATGATTACCAAATAAAACAATAAAGTTGAGCATCTGCTGGTTATAAAGTCACGAATGAAAACATTCACGGTGTGCGAACAAAAGAGTTGAACAAATTGGCTGACGTGAATAAAAGAAACGAAAAGTAACATTATAAAAGGGAAAGTTTGGATGGATCAAAGCTATGAAAAAGTATCTAAACAATGGTACATGTCTCTAATGAAATGAAATGAGTGTTAAGTGTCCTATAAATGAATGTTAAGGTGAAACGTCAAGTTCGTCTGACTGTGAGTTTCTTAAAACAATGATATAATTACATTCAAATTAAAATTAGATATTTAATAATGAATATATATGTATAAAGACGCATACGATTTTTGTGAACATCATAATAATAAAACATTTCACTTAAATGAATTAAAGTTATAAATATTTAATTTGTGTAAACATAATCAACACATATAACTTAAATTCTGTAATTTGTTACTGTTGATAAAATTTTTAACTACTTTACAAGCAATTTTTATTATTAAAAATCATGTTTAGTCAATTTAATAGTACGATACAAGTTTGATTAATTAGATTTTAATGCGTTAAAAAAACGTTTAAATATCTCTTTAGCTGCAGCATTATCACATGATTATTAAACGTGATTTTTCCTAATAAAGAATGTCTAAGTCAAAAATTGGTCAAAAAATTGTAGTATTTGAAACGTTGATATACTCTGAAAGGAATGAATGTACTGTGTAAATTAATTACACTGCAAATTTTCTATTGATTAGTTTTATAAATTTTGTAGGAAACCAGTTGAGAGATTAATTATTCTTGATTAGACTGCACAGAGAGATCTAATGATTGTATATATAAGTGGCTAATTGGAATATTGGATTAAAAATTCTTGTTTTCGTCGTTAGAAAATTATAATACAAAAAATAAATTGTTTATTTGGAATACATTTAAATAATTATATTAACATAAGCATTTGACTATTTAAATACTTCTATAACAATTCTATTCTTTATGATTGTCTAAAAATCAGGTGTACGCTTTCTAAAAGGACTAAAACTTCTATAATTATGAAATTTTTTTGACTATAATAAGTACTTATAAGAGTCTAAAATTTTAGTGGAACTACGACGACTTAATCACGAAATTACCGTTTGCAAAATTTCTTCCAATGCTAACATGTGAGAACAAAATTTGCCTTGGAGGACAGCCGTTTAAATTTGCCTCGTGCAAAAATGTAGGTTGAAAGAGAAGTACAGTTAATGGAATTGACTGCCGCAGGATCATAGGACAATGTACAAAGAAATGAGTAAATACGTAAAACAATATTATTAATTTTGCATATAAAGAATATTCTGGAAATGTTGATATTTATATTAAAATTTGTTATTATTTAATGG